>CAUJRU010002997.1:0-59629 GCA_963277665.1 Viscum album
AACACCTTCTCATTGTGTCCTTTGATCTCGGTTGACACTCCTCAAAGGTCGGATCATTGTCAACATCAATATCGCTCCAATCGAGGACATGTGTGTAACCATGAAAATAATGAGACATCTTTGATTCATGGAAAAAATTATGTATCTATCTCATCATTAGGGGAAGCACTATATGATACACCACCATCCTACAGGAGTCAAAACATTTAATATACCAACAAACTGGGGAGGGAGCTTACTCTTGTGACCAAACCTTGCCTTCCCGCAACAAGGAGTCACCTTCAGAAACACATAATCCCCAACATCAATATTTATGGGTCTCCTCATTTGATCGACATAATATTTTTTATGATTATGTGATTTCTTTATATGCTCAAAAATAACATGAACCTTCTATTTTGTATTCTTCAATTGTTTCAATCCCTGAATTGCTGACTCTTCAATCCCAGTCCAGGACAATGGATAATGGAAAGGCTGACCATACTGGGATTCAATCTGTACCAAACCGATGGTGTAGTGAAAACTATTGTTGTATGTGAACTCCACCAAGGGTAAGTTCTTCATCCAAGATCCTCCAAAATGTAGGGCAGAAGATTGTAACATTTTTCATAAGTCTAGATGGTTCTCTCTGTCTGACCGTCCTTTGGCGGATGAAAAGAAGTGCTAAGAAATAGATGAGAACCGAAATCATGAAAGAGACATCACCACACTGTAAAGGTAAATTGTGGTTCATGATATGAAATTATCACCCTTGGGACTCCATGATGTCTCAAAATGTCTTCTAGATACTGCCTCGAAAAAACATCCACTTATCTTGACTCTTTGATCACTATGAAGTTGGATGATTTGGTTAAAAGATCCACTACCACACAAATAACATCAGGTCCTCCTTGATCTCGTGGTAAATCATTAACAAAGTCTATTGAGATTTCCCCCCACTTCTATTGGTGAATATGTAATGTTTGGAAAAACCACCAGGAATACGGTGTTCAGCCTTCACCTTATGACAGACAAAACATCAAGACATAAACTCCTCAATTTCATGTTTTATCTCAGGCCACTAAAACTGACTCTTTATGGCTCGGTACATCTCTCTCATGCTAGGATTCACTGCTAATGGTGAACTATAAAACTCTCTGAGAACTATCCCACACATCTTCACTTGAATAAATATCATTCTAGGATACAACAATCGATGTTGTTCATCCTCAGACATACCAGCGTGGGCCTCACCACAAAAAAACTCAATCTCTCCAGACCTCCACCTCAACTTCCCCCAATTGGGACTCTTCGACCTGTTTCACTAGAGATTACCACACCATAATTTGAAAAAGAAAACCTTTTCCGACCACAATCTCCCATATCAAAATGTAATGCTGATAGTTCTTCTAATACTCTATAGGAGTCACCAGATTAACACACTACATCAATACGTGACTTTCGACTCTGCGCATCAGCTAAAACATTCTACTTTCCCTATATATATGATATTTCTATGTATTATTCTTATAAAAACTCCATCCACTGACATTTTCATATGTTCAAGTCACGTTGGGAGAGAGCATACCTCAAATTCTTATGATCAGTAAAAACCTAAAATAGCTCACCAATGAGGTAATGTATCCACATATTCAGGGATAATACCACAATTTTCAACTCAATATCATGGGTGGCATAGTTATGCTCATGAGGACGCATCTTCTGAGACCCATAAGATACAACTGATCTCTGGTGCATAAGAACAAAAAATTACACAAGATGTGAAGCACTACAGAAATTATCAAACTGAACTCCCTCTACAGCAAGAAAAAGAACAGTAGCACTTACTAATATATCCATTTGATAATCAACATATTACTGAGACTAATAAGTATATATGGACACTAAATCCTTCTTGGACAAATCTATCAGAGGAATCAAAACTTGATTGAAATCGGCTAAGAACCTCTGGCAGTAACCTATGAGAACAAGGAAAATTCACATCTATGACACTGTATTGGGGGATTCCCAAGACAAAACTACTTCTATATTAGATGGATCCACAACTACACTATTTTAGGACACAACATGCACCTTTAAACGAACTTCTTGAGCAAAAAACTCATACATCGACAACTTCTTATACTACTGATGTTGATTAAGAACTCCCAAAACATTGTATAGATTATCCGTATGATCCTCCTAAGACATTGAGTACACAAGGATTTCATCTATGGAAACCACCATTAACATTTCCTAGGACTCATGGAAAACAATGTTCATCAATCCCAGGAATAGGGATGGAGAATTCGTTACACCGAATGAAATTACACCAAACTCATAATGCCCCTGATGGCAAATGAAAGAAGTCATCGGGATATCAAAATCTTTCACAAGCATCTGAAGATATTTTGACAACAATTATATCATTGAGAGCCAAAATCAACCCTTTATTAGATCAAATTAATCATCAATAAGGGGAATAATATAGAGATTATTTACTATTACTTGGTTTAGGTGACAACAATCAATACACAACCACAAACTACCATCATCCTTCTTCATGAACAAAACTATTGCACCCCACACTAACACACTCAGCCAAACAAAACCACACTGTAATTGACCATCATGCTTTATAAATAGCTCTTGTTACGTATAAGGGGCCATCTTATATGGATACATAGATGTCGGATATGCTCTTGGTTGTAGCTCGATCCCATTATCGATCTCTCGTTTTGGGGGTAATTGTAAAAACTCTTCTAGAATGACATTAGTGTACTCTTATTCGACCCTAGGAAATTCCAACTGAAGAATATATAAATAATTCAAAATCATCTTTTCCATCTTGGATGGTAAGGATCAAACAAGTCACTAACCCGTCCAAGTGTTTCCCTCACCAACGAGCACCACTGGCTCTCCATCCGCATCAAAGAAAAAAGCTTTACTCCTTAAAAAATCCACGATAGCCTACACAAAATACAACTAATACATGTTGAGGATGACGTCATATGGTTGTATCCATAATCATAGGAATTCTCCCCATGAGTGATGATGCCCCAACACAGGCTCACAGTCTCTACATACTCCAAAGAAGTCATCTCAACTTCCAAATGGCATAGTCAACACCAAGGGAATTGGAAGCCTCTCTACCTCAAGTCTTGAAGCATAGAAAATGGTATGGAATATGAAAGGGTGTGTTGATTCTGAATAAAACTAGGAATACACCAAGGTGGAAAACAAGAAAAGGGTACCTCGAACGACATCTGGTTCTCCTATAGCTGGAAACGCTAAAGCGTTAAGCTGTCCATGACCACCTTCATGCCCTCTCTGACCCTAATGATGACCACCACCACAATCGTAGTCTTCTATTCATGGATGGGGAACATCACATGGTTGTCATATTCATACCCCATATACACTCTATTGATCCAAACTTGTGCAATCTACTACTGCAAACTCAGCTATAACTGCCCCAATAAAGGAACTTGGAGTGTAACACCTATTGCAAGATGACTTCTCTAAAATGGTCGGGCACTCTAACTACTGAGTAACTGGACCACGACATGAAAAACAAGTTCATGATCCCTTGGTATTGGAATGGGATCCTCTACCTCTAGTAAAATGAGATGCAGAGTGTTGGGACCCACCACTGGTGGAAAAAAACTATTCTTACCTAAAAATAAAAAAATCCTGGTCCACAACTCTAGTTCTTGAGGAACTACAATGACTCCCCACTAATGATGATCCAGTTATGTTCAATGTCTTTTGAGATACTCTGCCCTCACCAGTACCTAAAGATATGTCTTCAATATAGTTAGAGTGAACTAGGGCTGGATCACTGGAGGCAAAGACTCCTCGAAATGCCTCTCCCTAGACTCCTCGTCTAGAAATAGGTCCGAAACAGATTATAAAATTTTTGTGAAAGAGATTCCAAACTCTCACACAGTTTATCTCCCTTGTAGATGGGTATGCATCATCTAGTAATCAGACACCTTCAGGGCCATGGAAGGAAACATGACTCTAAACATGTCTCGAAACTCCTCCCATTAGATCACTGACTCCTCGCGATACACAAGAATCCAGAACCACTACTACCTCACTGCTCCACGTAGAATTGTCAAAACCATGGACAACTAGTTATCATTCATATCCCAGATCAAAATGAAGCCTTTCTTGACCTCCTCCAACTAGTGTTCTATGAATGCATGTAAAACAGATCACTTAGACTTATGCAAACTCTGGAACTGTAAATCATAGAATGCCATACTCCAAGATTCTTCATCGTCAACCTCTACCATAAGAGATCTACTAGAAAAAACTGGTAGAAATATTCTATATGATCCTAATGAGGATGTCGGCCTAGAGCCATACCTAAAAAATAAAAAATAATTAGATCTTCTAAAGATGGAATTTGGAATACTCGGCCGTAATTAAGTAATTGTTTTCTTTTATTCATTTTAGGTTAACCTATACAAAGTTAACCCTATTCCAACACAATCACAATGAATAAAAATTCATGATGCAAGATCCCTTCCTAGGTCTCTAACCTGTATCTAGTATCACCTAATTTAGTATCCATTTTGAATATAAAGGTATGTACACCCGATCATAGGGGACCCTAAATGCCTATGTCTGGGCCGATCTCTAGTGTTTACATCACTTTCTAAACTTTACTGACACTGTTTCCCTACCAACCCATGTATCCTAACCTGTGATTAACATCAAAATCCACCCTATCTCTCAAAAAATCCTCTGATACCACTCTGTCACAACCCCCTCCCCAAATGGTTTACTACTCTTGGGCCGAAAATGTGATTTGGGAGTTAATGACCCCCGAATCCTGCCTCCAGTAGGACCCAGGTTGGAGACTAGCGCCAAGGGTATATCAAACATACAAATGGAAGGCATTACCCTCTATGTGAACATATGAAAAAGAAATAGATAATACAACCAACAACCAACATCATCTTAAACAGCCAAAATAAAATAAATCCCATGTACACATATGTCAGGTAATGAAAAACTACTACAACTAAAATGGAAATACTACAAGTACAAAAGGAAAGTTAAAAACAGTAGCAACCACAATCCTATATAGCTCCTGCAAACCCAAGAAAGTATAAACCAGCTTGACCAACAACCTACTATAGGAGACCTGAAAGCAGTTTATATGTACATAGGTTGAGTATAATAGTATACTCAGAAGGATCTACCCCAGACCCCTTTCATGCAAATGTGACGAAATCTTGCTAAATCATGGTGAACAACAAGTGAAACTAACTCATAACCTAAACTGGTATACTAAGTTACTAGGCTCACCATGGAAACTCTCACCATGTATCGTATACAAGTGTATATCAAATAATAAAGAGAATCTAGTGTACCCCACAACTACTTCCACACTAGTTTGTTTTGTAGCCCGAACGTCGCACGTCTTAAGAGTCTCTCTCTTAAAAGGCTTTCCTGCAGACACCTGGGTGAATCTGCATAATGTGCACCTCGTGCAATAAAACCACTACGTCTCTATAAGAAATGTAATCAATTAGTTTTTGGGATCCACTACAGCTCTCATAACATGTATCATCTATTAGGTATTAAACTTCAAGGCATTATATCTCATACATTGAGTAATGATACCCAAGACATAATTTCCTATACCCATTACACCAATAGTAGTCCATACGAAAATATATTCAGAGTAAATGGGTGAGAATGACCACAAGACATTAAATCCCTCTACACACATATATAATGGAACCTGACAATTGTGCCTACCGTCATATGTAACTACCAAGAGAAGAGAGTAGGTCCAATGGGGGTAGTCATCCTTCCATCCTCCCACCATAATGTTGAGGAAAATACCCCCAAATGGTTTAGAATCCCCAGGGTGTCAGTTTCCCTAACAGACAGGGCGGTGTAGCATAGAGAAACACAAAAATTTAATAAAATATTATGCCTCACAACCACACTATAAGAATAACCTAGTATTAGACTCAAATATACCTATCTTCTCTCGAACACCCTTGTAACATCTCAGTTTTGGAAGCCGCCCACAGGTGTCGCGTACCTGGTTGGTCACATGGACTCATTTGAATTTCCCGCAATTCCAAAGGCTGCAGACTAGCAGTGAGGGACTTAGGTGTGATAGTAGGGAAACTATGCCCTAATTGGTAGAGTAACACAGAATAAGATAAACATATAATAATAGAGGAATAAATGTAATAACATACACTAGTAAACAACGGAAGACTGAATGTAGTATGCAGCTGGAGCACATATATTACCATGAATGATATAGATGTCTGTGAAAACATCCAAAAACTTCACAATACTGAAATAAAGTACTAAACCAATGTACAAAACAAATTAGTAAACAACTCCTCAACATCACAAGCTTTAGCTTGGTCCCATTCTCTCATGCCCCAAAGCAGTCATGTACCAGAAGTACAAGGGAGGTTTCACTTATCTATACCTATAATAATATACTATTTTTGGGCACAAAATCATGACCCAAATAGGGTGTGAGACTAAATCCCTATAAGAAACCACCAATAGATATGATCCTAATAGTCAGTTAATATATATGGTAGTTTATTAAAAAACAAAACAGTAAACAAGGAAGTACACAATAGTAAACATTCCTTGAATTTCACAGCATTCAATAACACATATCATGTATATAGATAATCAAAAACAGGTAACCCACTAGGATGTACTCACATCCTATCCCCTATGGTCCTACCTAGCTAAAACAAGTAACCCTATGGGAAGTACACACAATCTAACCACTCTGATTCAGAATTAGTATAGACTCCCTAGGGTAGCACTTTCCTTAAATTCCCCCTATATTCTCATATCAGTAACTCAAGGAGCTCTTGGAAAGCACTTATGTCACATACCCCATGTGGCCAGCATAGAGGAACTACAGACACTCTGAGGAAGAACTTACATAAATTCCCCATGTTGTCTTGCATCGTAATTGTAAAAATAGACACTCTGGAGAAGTACATTCGTCTGTTCTCCCTACGGTCTACTACACAATGTTCTTACAGCCCTATCTAATTCAAAAAATCATGGAAGTGCGTATTTTCCATAGTAAACCACATGAACTACTTGGCTAATAGACTACAACATAATTGTATGGAAGATAAAAAATCACTTCATCCTAAAATTCTAGGGATTGAAAGAAAACAACATCCTTACAGTAAAACTATACCAAACTATCATAAACAAAATATACATGGGAAAACACTTCCAAATCCTATAAATTATCCCTATTCACATTCAATCAACCTCTATTACAACATACAATCATAGGAGGCAATTAAAAAGTCTAAAACCATAAACACGCAATACCTTGGTCAAGGGTATTGGACACTTTTTCCCATATAACTCAAAAAAATTCACATAAGGTAACAAAAAACCTAACTCAGAGTTCTAAGATCGTTATACTTGAGCCTAAGGCCTTGAACTTCCCATGAAAACTGTAGATATACAAAAAATTCAAAAAATTTCAACTGGATATCACTCTTGAAAAAGGGGGAATCATGAAACGGAGATCTAGTAGAAGGAAGAGATTACTGAGGCTATCCCAACGCAATCAACGGCGGTCGAATCGGTGAACAAATGGTCAGTTGGGGATCATATAATGATCGTGGTCGTACAATCACTCTTGGGAAAACCAAACCTAGGAGACGATTCTGTATGTTAAATGTGACCCCAATGCATTTAATGAAAAAAAGTAATTACATGGTGTTTACTATATTAATACACGACAAGTACTTTCCTTCACCGACCCCCCATTAGGCGGTCCCCTAGGTACCCACACACATTCGTATGCAAGGCCACTAAACAACTAGTACCCTGCTGCCAGTGGAAACTGAGTACATTTTTTGCACTCATAAAGTACATGATGTGTACTTAAAAAATTTCCAAAAAACACCTCTCTCCCTAAAAAACACAAGAAAAAGAAAAACATACTTGAAAAAGATCCAGGTTCTTACAAACATCCCTACTTAAAAATATTCATCCCTGAATTTCCATAGAAAGGCGACATAAAGGAATAATCATCAAACATCTCTAGCCAATATGATCATAAACCGGCCTCCCTCTACCAAGTCACATCTAGTACTTCTCAGTGTTGTCATAGCACTCGTACCAAAGGTATAGACGGCCATGGAGAACCATCGTACCACGATCAATAATCTGGATAAGATTCTCCTCGATGGAGCATCCATTTCTATGTAAACCTCCTATGTTTGAAAAACACGAGACAGGTCTGAGAAGTAATGTCGAAGCTATGAAATGAGGAAGACATCATACACAACCCAATACCCCTAAGGTAATTGAAACCGATAGGCAACCTGCCCAACTCTCTCCTAAACCTCAATCGGCTCGATGTACCTTAGCCAACATTTACCCTATTTCCGAATCCTCCTATTCCACATCCTCAGTGTGACATGCAGAAAAACATTATCCCTAACCTCAATCTCTAGAGGTCGTCTCCACTGATCAGCATAAGACTTCTCTAGAGACTTTGTCGTTGTCAACCTCTTCTGAATCAACTCTATCTGCTCTGTGGTCTCCTTGACAAGATGAGGTCCCAGTGTAGCTGCCTCCCCCACCTCTATAAAACATAAAAGTGATGAGAATGGCCTATCGTACAAAGCCTCATAAGGTTCCATAAGAATAGTTCCATGAAAACTAATGTTGTAGGAAAACTCAACAAGAGGTATGGTCTTCCCCCAAGAACCTCCAATATCCAGGAGGCATGCAAGAAGCATGTCCTCAAGCAACTGAATCGTATGATCAGACTGGCCATCTGTCTGGGGGGGGGTTATGTTGTACTCAGGAGAACCTATGTACCCATGGACTTCTGCAATCCATTCAAGACCCGAAAAGTAAAATGGGCATCCCTATTTGACACAATGGTCAAATTAATACCCATGATTTCAAATGGGAATTTCTTTCACTTAATCCATGTTTTAAAATTTCACATTAATTCATTGTCATAATCCAATTGAAATAATGTATAGATATAGTTTGTTCAACCACATTATATATAACATAAAGAATGTGAAAAATATAATTTGGGAGATAAAATTATAAATAAGGTTATACATACAAATTTGAAATTGATTGTAATTAATGAGCATAAGAAGTGCATAATGGTTTGATGAAATAATCATAGTGCTTGATCGAGTCTTAAAAAAACTCATTCTCAAAAATACTGAGATCATCATATATGAAAAAAAATTGAAGATTCATAAAAATAAATATTTATGATCTATGTGATATCAATATTGATCAAAAAACTTATTATAAATCTATAAAAAAAATTATAACAATTTTTGTTATCATAGATAATCATATTCATAAAACCATTTCCAAGCACATTTAATTTGAAGAATCATATGGTCAAATTAATATATAATAATTGCCCAATTCATTGGAGAACTATCTAGTTTCACCAATAATATATGATATAATGATATCACCTAGTGCAATCCTCCATAATTTAATATGTAATAGGATCAACTAAAATTATCTGGGCCTCCAAAAACATAAACTATAATGGGATGACACGGTGCTATCTTCACCCCCATCGTATAAGCTATAATGAGTTAAACCGAAGATATTTGGGCTTTCTTATCATTAAATATTACCAAGACACAAAATAATAATTATGAAAATATATATTTCATTATAAAACATGTAAAAATAATCATTATTACTATTAAAACTTGATTAACCTATTGAAAATATATTGGATTCATTTCATTCTCATTGAATAATTTTTATCCCATGGAAAATAAAAAACATACAAAATAGCCTATTTGAAACATTATTAATCCAGGGAGAGTTATTTTTTAACAATATATTGGAAAATCATTTAACTAATTAAAAATAAAAGGGTTGCAAAAAATATAAATGAAATATAATAAACCCATGGAAAAAATGTGTTCTATAATTATATCTTTGAAACAGTCATAATCTTTCAAGAGGAACAAGAACGATGGTATTAATATAAAATATATCTATTAGAGTAACATTAAATGGTTTTTTTCAATTATTAATATAAATAGCATAAAATTATTATTAAAACACATATGGATGGAGATTTCAATTTTATTATGTAAATCAGTTTTTGAATAAAAAAAATTAAAATAATTTTCAATTAATGTAACAATAGAAACATCAAAATATTATTTTAAATTCATTTATAACAATCCATATGTGAAATTTTATTCTTGCTTATAAAAAAACTTTAGAAAAATTTCAAAAAAACATTTAGAAAAAAATGGTTTTGGAAGAAAACTCAAGTCCCCCCCTAAAGAGACAAACAAAGTCATATTTTATTAAAAATAACTTATAATATATTTTATTTAATAAATAGTGTAAAATGGTAAATCTTTATGAAATTATAATTAATATCCATAGGATTATTTAATTCAGGTGTATTATTATATATCAATATCATATACTAAATAACACATAGTCCCAAATAATTATGAAATTGTAATAGAAGACTCTTCCCACTTTTATAACATTAGATCATAATCCAAAATAAATATTATCATTAAATGACACAAATATTATAATGAAAAATAATTATATTAATTATATAAAATTCAAAATGAGCATTATATAAACCGTATAATTTATTGTATGCTTATATCATTACAAATGTCTCAAATAAGGAAAATTAAGAAAATTATCCTATAAATATTTGGTAAATTTTGAACCCCAAACCCCATATAAGAGAGTTTATAAAATGGATATATAAATCCCAAATAAATTTTAATAATAATCATATAATTCATTCATTGTACGAATATACACCAAAATACGTATGTGGTGAATACAACCTAAATCTCACATAAATAAATGTGATCAAGTAAAAACCGTTACCTTGAGTTTGACTTTTAATGTGTGTATTTTTATTCATTAATAATAATCATATAATAATTATTTACCATATTTATAATTTTTTTCAAGATTATAATTAATTTTAATGAATATGTTGATATTTTATATACCATTACTTTATCAATTAAGATTATATTAGATGTTTTATAAATATTCGGCTTCAATGTAAAAATTGACATTGGTGGATTGACTATAATCAGTCATGTCATTATTTAAATATGTTAATAATAATTAATTTAACATAATTATGATATTTTTACATAAATTATAAATTATAACCCATCATTAAATATTGTTTTAAAAATGATCTCACATTATGATAATGGAGAATGTAGGCCATATGTACATATGAGTACCGTTTAAATTTTTCAATGATCATTCTTGGAAAAATTAAGTAATATTTTGTAATAAAAAAATATAATAATAGATTTAATATCATATTATTTAATTATATACACTTAGATATTTAATTACTATGATTATGTGGTTAAAAAATGAATCACATTCCTTAGAAGAGGAAGTAGTCAACACATCCATGAATGACGTTATCATTTTTTTAGTTAGATTAAAGGTAAAAAAAGATACATTATATTTATTGAACTAAAAAATATGTCATTAATATCATAAAAATTTAATTTATATAACATATATTTATTATATAAAATGTTTTTACCTTCTATATAACATGTTACTGAAAAATGAATCACATCACTTCATGGGGTAGTCTGTCGTACACCCGAGCGATGTTATCATATAACTTATAGAATGAATATAAAATAGTATATATTATATAATTAATACAATGTATAATTACGTTATAAATATCGTATATAGAAATTGTATATGGTACCACATACAATTTTTATTTGTGGATATGGAAGAGTAAATGACATCATTTCGATGAGTGGAAGTCCATCGTACACATATATGATGATTCTATAACCTAATAAACAGAAGTGTGAGTGTTTTTAGGTCATATCCTTAACATAAAAAAATATAAATATATTTATGAAAAACAAGTTATTATATCCAAATTATATAAAATAAATTATGTGGGGGATAAATAAATGAAACCCAAATGACCATTGATGAATGTCACTTCTATGTCTGGTAACTTGTATTGGTTTGCACCAAATGCCTTAATTATTTTGTTTTATGAAAAAAAATAGTTAGATTTTTAATAAATTAGTGATCTATTGAATATATTAAGATAGGTATTGGTGGATCCAAATGGTTTCCGGGGTTTAAAAAGAGGTGGATAGGTAGACTCTTTTATTATGTGAAGTCAGCGTTGTACTTATAATTTTTTGAAAGAGTGAATTCCACCCACATTTGTTTCCAGATGTCATGGCCATATATTGAACCCAAATTGATAATATTATGTATATGATCAAAATATTACCATAAAATTGAGTATAAATTTTTTATCGGAGATGTTAATTCTATGTTTACTATTTAACCACAATCTAAACTATGTTTTACATTAATTTTTGTAATTAATTTTTACAATTTTTTCGAATCACAATAGTAATCAATTAATTTTGAATTTATAGAAATTATAAATTATGATTATTTCAAATATAGAATCATTTTTTAGAAATTAAATTCACATATCTTGAAAACAATTTGTTCATATTAATCCTACAATTTCGATGCTATTTTTAATATTTTATAGTAGTATTGTTTTAGAACACAATCTGTTTGTATTTACTCGATGGATAAAAATAATAACTTTATGAAAATCAACATATATTTTAGGATATATAATATATATAATTTATTTAAACAATTCTACATTATTTATTTTTTTAGTTAGTTATATTCAATAAATATTTTACATTTTAAATGACTTTTTAGAAAAGTTGGTTTATAAACCAAAATATAGACACATACCCAAACCCATAATAAGTATGATTAAAATTAATTAAGTGTCATTAATATGAATTAGTTTACTTGAAAAATTTTTAAGTAAATCGTTTATCTTTTTAATTAGTTAATTTATTTCATAGTATATACCTTTTTTCAAAAATTTATATTTTATATATTCAATGAAAACTCAATATTTTCAAAAATATCCCAATATTTCACACAAAGTAAATAATTTTATTACACTTCTAGAACACTATTTTATTTTTTTAAAATACATTTTATAAATTTTTTAGAAATTATTTATATAATAAGTTTTCTATGAAAAGTAAACCAAACTATTTTTTTAACAATATACCGTTTTACATAAATATTTGTATTTGTTTTTACATAATAACTATAAAACAAATAGGATAAATGTTGAACAATATAATGAATATATTATATTTAAATTTAATTATCATAATCCAAATAAGTGTTATTTTTTAAAATGTATTGGTATAATACATAATTCAATACATTAAAATGGATATTCAAAAGAACATTCCTTTAATTTTTAAAAGAGGATTTTTATTAACTTATAATTAATTGGCCAATAAATAATTCATTATATATATTTATGTGTGTATTCTAATTATTTTATAATATTTAATTTTACCATTTTTATAACTTGGAATTTATTTTATGGTTTATAATAATAATATATATCATGGGAAGGTTATGTTTTTCCTTTCTTTTGAAGATACTATCAAACATCAAATCTCAGCATTACATATAACACAAGATAAACATTTTTTTCATTATAGTGATTGATGAACATGGTGTTTCATTTTTATTATATTAACAAATATTATTTTATTATTTTAATAACTCTGGGTGTTATAACACCCCCTAATAAATTTCTTCTTCACATTTTTTATATGATGTAGTTAACTAATGAATGGAAAATTGAATTTTTTTTGTAAACTAACATTATAAAAGGGGATTATAAAATATTAACTTCATAAGAGATAAAAAGAAGAAATAAAGTACATATTGAATGAAACATAACAAGTTTTCATAATATGAGAACATAGTGTGATTATAAGAAAAGTGAAATTAATTACAGGGGGACATAGTTTAATAGGAACTAGAAAGTTAATGATAAATGTAATGTTTAATGCCTAAAGACATAAATATTTTTTGTTTCAAAACAGCATGAGTTCACAATAATTTTAGTTACTATGATAAAATAATAGTTTCAAGATCATTTTCCTTGATTTTAAAAATTACCTCCAGATGTTTACCAAGGTAATATGGAAATATACTTGATTTTTGAATTTCTATCGATTTGCCAATTTACACCACTATGTCATCTTTTTTCCAAAGGTTATTTATTTTTGATCAACTTTTTAATGCCATAAGCACTAAAAAATATCATTAAGAGGATTAAATGACAATAAAAGTGATAAAAAAATTATTTTTCCATTTCTTTTTAAAATTACCAATTCCAAAATTTTTATCACATTGTCAAACTATTCTGAAAAAGAGTTAAAATTATTATCATATATTAATATTCAAAATTCAACATTATAAACCAATTTTCAAAATAAATAACTCATAAATTAACTTGAAATCAATAAGAGTTATATCCATAACTATTATATCTTTCCATTCAACTTCCAAGAACAATAATATCACGATTCTCCCATTTTTTTATTTCATTAATCACTTAGTCTCCAAATTAATTTTCAATCTCATGGTTATCTATTCGATAAAATTTTTTTCCCACAAAATTTTCAATATTAGGTTAATATGAACACTAAAGAATATAAAAAACATACAACAAGTTCATTAAAATTTTATAAGAATAATTAAAATTAAATGGTTGTATTATAAACAATTCCAAAAATATGTTATCTCATAATGTTCCATTAATCCCATTATGATCCCAGTAAATAAAAAAACAAAGTAGTTTCAATGACATTGATATCATTATAATCTATAATATAATAAACCTAATATGGTATACATAACACTTATGATAACCTCACATGGTAAAATTTTGATATCCAAAGTTATCGATAATTAACTCTTATATGAACTATAATAGCTAGAACTCACAGTCCATGATCTACTGCTAAATTCATTGACATTAAAAAAATTCATAAAAACAGAAGGTGACACCATTTTAACTGATCAAAACATAAATAATAAAAATGAATAATTTTATAACCTACACTCTCTAGGACCTTTTACGTTTAGAGTTTTATAGATTTTGGAAAAATATATACATAAACAATACTCAAGTAATGAAATGAGAATTTCTCCAACATATCCCAGATTTTATTATTTATAATTATGTCATCATCATTATCCACATGATATTCATTATAGAGATAGTTCATTCAAACTCATTATTTATTAATTAGAGAAAATGAAACATAATATTGGTGATTTCAAATGTCTGGTACATGTAATGACCATGAATTATATAAATGAGATATTCCTTTCTGATAGTTTTTTTAATATAATATAAATCACATAAAATCACATATATAACAAAATAAAATCATTATAAATGAAAAAATAATTAAATAAGACTCATTTATAGAAATTAAAGAACCGATGATAAAAGAATAGTAAAGTGGCATTTGGAATAGTAATATGACCATTGTAAATAGTGAACTAAGAAATATAATAGTATCCTCGTATATTATAGTATAAAAAATATTTATGTATCTTATGAATGAAATTATAGTATATTTATATAATGAAATACATAAATAAATGTTCTAAAAATTATAAATTAAATATTGGTATTTTTTTGAAAAATAAAATATTATTTTCTATTTTTTAATTAATACAATGATTTAAAGTAATTTTTTTTCATAAAATATAATAATAAATTAATTTTTTTAGAATATTTTTTGAGACCATAATTAAATTATCATTATGTTATAAAAGTAGTAATAATTTTAAAATTGATATTTTTAAATAATATTATTTTAATTAAAATTTTAATTTCTAATATTTAGACAAATATTTTTAAAAAACAGTGCCAATTTTGGAATTACACTTTTTGAAAAATGGTTATGCATTATTTTTGTGATTTTTCTAAAATATTTGATGTTTTGAGGGAATTTTTAAATATAATAATTTAAGATATGTCATAAATACATAAATTATTGCGTCATGGTTGGGATATGGCTGACGTAAGGAATATTGGTTCAATGTAATATTCAATAGTTACAATATTTAGTCAAATAATAAAAACTATTCATAGTCTTGATCAAAAATAATTAAAAAATAGAAAAAATAATCAGAAAACACTCTTATCCTCCACTATAAAAACTAGCCCTTGCTACTATTCTAGTCACACCTAAAAAGCCCTAATGATTGTCCATATTATAACAAATCCCCTTCACAAATATCTCACCCACTTTTAGGAACATTTGGTATCATCAAAATACTACTCCCAATTCTTATATAGAATTTTTCAAGGAGAATAATTTAAGAGGTAATTACATCATTGTTTTTCTATTAACTTATTTTCAATTTAATTAATTTTATTTTCTTATACTCACCTACCCTTATAAAAGTGACATGATAAATAAAGTGAATTTTATATATTATTATTTTATTTTATTAATGGAATAACCAATAATCATTTCTCATCCCCTCAAATTTTTTCCTAAAATGTTTTAATATCTTCCTCAATGTGTTAATTTATACCATTCTAGAATAAAAAATTTTCAATTTCCATTATAGCCTTCATAGATGTTCTTAAAAATGATTAGATTGGTGGAACATTTTATAATATAATAATTTTAGATTATTGAAATATTTTAACCATCATATGATCATAAAATTAATTACTAAAATAAAACTAGTTTGTAATAAGAGATAAAACAGAAAAATAATATCAACATTAATGATTAATGTTTTATCTAATAAATCATCCAATAATTTAGGAAAAATGAAATATATTTCCATTAAATATTATTTTTGATAATTATTAATATAATATTTCAATTCGGTAAAACTATTCTAAATTTGGATGATATTCTATAGTAGATTATGAGTAAACTGATCTAAAAACTAAGGAAACAAACTCTCCCGTAGTGATGAAATTGTCTCTTATAACTCATAAAAATTACTATAAATGAACCTTTTAAAATTATACTAAATAAAATATATTTTAATTTAGTGTTTAGTTAATTTATTTATGCAAATAATTTTATTATATATAACATAATGAACTAGTGTATAAAACATTCATACATAAGATAAAGGATTCAATCCAAACACACATTTTCAATCAGTTTACACATTCTCTCTTGTTAACCGAATATAACTCTTTAAAATATTTATATAATTTATCTAAACTATGTTAATATTTTATAAAATTATGAACATAGATTTTTTCATCATTATTTTATTGAGAATTACATGTTTTAATAATGTTCTCATCTCAATTTATTCCGATTAGAAAACCCGATTATGGGGAACTTCCAGATTTTGTACCAATTTTTAAGGGCACTCCATGATCTATTTTAAGCAAAAATTATTTTTTAATCTATTCATTTTATAAGGATAATATAACATGGTTCATTATTGGTTGTATATGGAAAATTATTTCATTTTGGGTTTTAACAATCATTAAAAAATCCAGTACACCACAATAAAGTGATTAATTTATAAGGATTAATAAAAACAATTTCCCCATGTTTTTACATCAGTTGAACATCGTTTACGATGAAATAAGACTCTTTTAACTAATTAATGTCTAATTAAGTTTTGAATATATTCTTTCATTGATGATATCGGAATTTTATCATTTATTATTGTTTATAAAAAGAACATGATGCCCATTTCATCCCATAGGTGAATCATATGATTATTATTCATTTGGAATATGTATTTATGAAAATGTTATAATAAGTATGCACATATATAACTCAAATAAATTTTTTATGTTTAATCTCATTAGATGTCCTAAGCAATGGTTATGGGGGTTAGCCTTGAATCATGATCCTCCACGGGAATTGGTCATTTTGGCCTTCCTTGAGTCATGATCGATCCTGTAAAATGGTCCTGGTGAATAGCCTTGACACATTCTTATGTCATCATGTATATTTATTCAACTTTTAAATGATTCCACGATTACCTGATCAATTGTTCAATATGTTATTCTTCCATATGTATAGTATTCATGGATTTTTATTTTATCATTAAATTCCTTCTAACTCATGTTATATGATTGATTTATATTATTTTTCCATTAGATGGTTTTTAGCTTATAACATTGTTAATGTATTCCCCAGCTTATCGAATTTAGTTATAATACTTCAATTTATGTTAAGAGATATTTATTATGATTAATTAAAATATTCCTATATTTTTTCAAATTATTTATAAAATCATCCAATGACACTAGACTATATTATCCTTTGATTTTAATTGTTAGTTAATTTTGATTAAAATCATGTAATAATATGTGTAAAATGATATGTTCATTATAGTTGGAATCACATCATGTTATATCAATTTTTATTTATTATAATTATAGAAAATTTTTGAAAAACCTATCGATAATTATATCTCCATGTATAACCTATATTAATACAAAAAGAAACACATGTAATGATATACATTATTTCTTACAAGCTATTATTTTTGTGATAAAATATTATTTTTTACATGATTATTAGTTATATATTAAAAACCAATTATATGGTCTTTCTTTTTCTTAGTTAATGGATGTAAATATTAGAACTAATGCCAATTATAAATTTTTTAGGAAATGTGGTGATTTCCCAAAAGAAATGAAAAATATGATAGGAATAGGAGCTCAAAACCATATTACAGAAAATGCTCTGTCAGTTCAAGTTATGAATAATAACTTGAATCATATTGAAATACCACCTTCTCTTGATATAGTGATAGTTTTAGTTAAATTCATTATTCATAATAGTACTTCCATGGTAATTTGGACTTCTGAGCCCCACCCCAAAAAACAGTGGATCAAATCCAATAAGAATACATTAATTATCCTCTAATGATCAAAAGAATATAATGATTTGTTTGTGGTCTATATTTTAATGAGGAATCTAAACAGTGGTGGACACACATAAAATATATTAATTCTAGTGAATAAATTTATTCCATTCAAAGAGATGATTTTAGGAATATTTTTGTATTAAATATTTTACCCAAACTCTCCATATTAATATGGATAGGGAGTTCCTCATTCTAATGCAGAAGCCTGGCTTATCTATCAAGTCATATTAATAAGACATCATAAGGTTTTTAGGATATACCTTTAACTTTTAAATAACACTATATTATTGTGGTATATCTCACTTTTAGAAATAAATAAAATAATATAAAAATATTTAACTATTTATACTTCGATAACTACATAGAGATTATTTCATTTTCCATTAAGGATGAAATGTAGATATAAGACTCTCACTAGACTCATGGACATGGTAATAATAGGCTGATAATGGAGTTCAATATGTGAAGATCAATAGAAAAATCCCATTATTTAATGAAAACTCAATATCCCACATTTCAAAATTATAGGATGAAGTTTATCAGATCCTCTCTAAAGAGAACCATGAAATGCATAAATTGTTGAAGAGTAGAGTATCTATCTAATAAAACAAGAATATATAAGAAGATTCACACTAATTTGGAGAAGGATAGGAAGGTTTAGATAAATAATCATCTTATATTGAATTGTTTCAACTAATAAGAGCATGTGAAGTTTTCATGCCAATACCAAAATCCTAGGGTTGTTAAAGGCAATCAAACATTACCTCCAATAATGTAAGAAAAGAAAATATGTTGTAAGACCATAGAGTTATTAAAGGTATTTCATGGATTAAATTATATTATAAAACATCTAATTTTTGATAATTAAATTATTACTAAATGTATGAAGATTTTTGGGCTGTTTCTGTGCTTTGGGACATGAAAGAATATAATTTTTGGCCACCTACATTAGGTTGCATGATTAGCGCATATTTAGAGACAACCATGTAGCAAAACTATGAGTTTTAGGATGAGGGGTGGAAGGATATGTATTTAGTTAAATAGAGAGAGACAAACTGTATAGTCTTGGATAGCGGAATCCTGTATAGTTGGATAATTGTTTGTTAAACAGTGCATAGTATCATGGGAAACTGTGCAACCTCTAACCTTTTAGACAGTGGCTAGGGCATGGTTTATAAACTATTTGAAATTATATGTGTACAAACCATGTTCCCATTTAAATAATTAAAAAATAATGCTTTCAACCATAGTATTTTTATGTTCATAACCAATTTTCCTCCCCTTACCCTTAACACCATCCCTTCTGACAAAAATACCCCTCATGATCTTCCACGAATCAATAGCTCTCATTTTTTGGCCATTTTACAATGTTTTTAGGTTTCAAATAGATGCTATGGGAGTGTTTATTATTCCTCTTCCCAATCATATCGTGATTGAGTCTTATAGAAATGGTCATCTTGCTTTGAATCCTTAATACACTCTTTTTCTATTGAAACGTACAATTGGGATTTATGGGGTTCTTAAATCTGAATCTGAGGAAATGTTTAAGGGAGTGTTCATCATCAAATTTGAGGTAGGTTGTATATAAGTTTTATATCATGGGTTAATTATATATTTGTGCATGTATTTTTATATTGTAGGACTTATCTTGTTGTGAATGTTATTCATTTGTTATGGTTTGTAAAAATTTATTGATAAATAATAATTTGTACCCTTATGATCCATTTGGGATGTGTCAAGGATGATTTGACCGGTCGGTGCCACCCATGGGTGATCCACTATTCCCCAAACATAGTGCATGGTATTGTGCAGTATGAAACTGACATATATTGAAATATATCACATGTTAAAATTGTATAAATGTTATATTAAATTATAAATTGAACCAATATTGATTGTGTCTAGTTATTGGTAATGGTATAAGTGATTTTTTGGAATAATTTTAAAAGGGAGTTAAATGTAACAGTATGAATGAGTCATGTTGCTTATGAAATTTTAAAATAATTATATATATATATATATTATGGAATATGGATTTGATAATATGTGAATGGATTAGTGAATTTTTAGTGTTGAAAATTTTCAAATGGATAATGTATAAGAATTGTAAAATATCCCAAATGGGTTAATTTATCGAAATTTTGGAACATGTGATATGGGATAAAAATATAGAAATTTTTGAATATGATAAATTGGTTATGGAATGGATACGGAAACATGTTAAATGGTTTATGATATATAAATTTTAAATGGGTTAATGGGTATAAGAAAATGAATAACTTTTTTATTAGAACAAATTTTAACTATTATTGTTATGGGTTTTGATTATGTATAGATTCAAATGGGGTATATGATGTATTTGGTAAATAAAAATGTTCACATGGATTGGTTATTTTTGTGTAATGGAATTGAGTTTTTGTATCATTGGGTTAGGTTAGAAAGATTCTCTAAACCCTTCCAAACAATGCATTGGTTAGATGAGGGGATCAAGAATATATACCTCTAATAGAATAATTTGATAAATCTACCTAGAACAAGGCTCTATGGTAATAATAATGAAAATATTTATTAAATTTTTATCCCCCAAAGTATAGGGAACCTAATTTATTCCATTATTCATACTAATTTATTCTATTATTCAATTGGGTAAATAATGTAAATTCATAACCCACTGAACATGTAATGGAAATTTATTATGTGATGAAGACGTACTAAATAATACATATTCAATGATTAGGGTAAATGGGTAAAATGAACATTATTAACTTATAGAACCCAATTCGTCTGGTTTGCTTCTTTTTTTATTTAGTTCTTACATTCTCTATCTATCAAATTGGACATTTTTTAGACATTATTATTGGAGAACTATTGGGTTGTACTCACACCCTATTAAGGCCATTTTTGGGTACTCGAATAGATTTCATAATTTTATGTTTGGAAAATGGAAAAAGATATATTCTATGGAGTTATGTTTGGGTTTTTGGAGTGAATGTATAATGATAGAAACATTTATTTATCACCCATTTTGTAGGATTAGTCTATTTGTCATTTTTTGGGGTTTTCATCACTTTTGGTATACTTATCATGACATGACATATTTATTATTTTGTTCTGTTAGGTACCCTATTTGGGAACTGCTTAGGAATGCATGATTAGGTTTTTATCTTATTATATCATTTATTTCAAATGTGATTTGTTGTGCCTTACTCTGATAAAGTGGTTATAGTATCCCTAAGTTAATTATCAATCCATAATTGTTATTTAGTAACCTCTACTATACAGGGAGGCATGCTTGAGGGAATGTGTCGACTTATCTCAGAAAACTGGTTTAGTGTCCCTAGTTTAGGGGATTACAATGTGGTATCTGAGCAATTATTTTATTTGGACATATTTTTTTTGGTATGGTAGATATGAGGTTATAAATTGATGGGCCATATAAATAATCTCATTTTTGGAAGTAGTGTACGCATTTGTGGGGGAAAATCTATGTCACCCATGGTGGAATTGCTTTTAATTGTCTGTATTTTCATTTATTGAGTGATATTTCATTATTGGGTGGTGAACATGGTGTGTGATGTGACTATTTAATGATATTCTTCTCATGGATGAAGTGTAATGGGGTTTTATATTCATGTATCATTATAATAACATAGAGATATAGGTGGAATTCATCATGAAAAGAACGTATGGGATTTGTGTGTGGGAAATGAATGGATGAATGCATTTTATTTTCATAAAATTTAAATAAAATGGTGCCAAATAATTATGATGAAAATGTGTAGAAATGGATAATATTAAGGAATTGTTAGAAATTTGTATTAATGAAGGGGAATAATTGAGTTATAATGTTTGTTATAGAAGAGTTTTGAATAGGATAAAAAGTTTTTTGTAACAAAAATTAAAAATAAAAATGTGCCTAATGAATAACACTTTACGTTGTAAGTAAGGTAATAATTTTAATAATGTTTCTAGAAAATTATTAATGTCTATTCATGTTTGTTTATAAAATTTCTCCATGATTGTGGTAGATATGGTAGATGATAATGATCTAAGTGTTGTGCTTTTTTATTGTAATAGTTTCTATGAGATGGGTTATTATGGATTGTGAAGAGCCTTATTTTATGGAAATTGATGAAGCATTATGATATGTTTTTTAAGTCTATATTTTATTATTTTAGGAATATTCCTCCACATCTATTTGTTCTGGTTAGGCATAAAGAGTACGCCACTGACCATTCACCTCTAGATGTGGGATAAGAAGTTTTGGTAGTTTAGGGAAATCATAGAGAGGAACAGTTCTGGGGGAATATTGATTATTTTATATATATATATAGTGGAATAGGACCCAGGGCGTGTTATTCCAAGCTTGTTTGACCTTACCAAATTTAGTTGTAGTTTAGTGAAATGATTTTTAGAGATTGTGGACCTAAGGCTATATATTTTGGGATATATTCATTCTCAACGATTTTGGATCACTTGTTGTCTCCTATAGAGTATAGAGTCATGTTTGAAGAATATATGTTGCAGGAACCAGTGATGTGTTGGGAGATATCATGGTTCATACAAAATAGTAATATGATAAGCTATAAAAGTACTTCTAAGAAATGTTTCTAGATCACTTCTATATTAATACATTGAATATGAGGGTGCTATATATTTTAAGAGGATGAACTAAGGAACAATGTTAGTGATGTATTTTTTAGATCATTTCATATATTAGCAATGCTCTATTCCAGCATTAATAAGTTATGAAGTCGGGAGGGAGATATGTTTGGAATAATGGACTTGACATGATATTGTGTCTTAGTTAAACATCATTTGTTTAAAATGGGTTATAGATGTGTTGGATCATTCTCTAACATTAGAAGGGAATTTAAAAGAGGATTTAGGATATGGGTTTGTGAATTGGGTTACACAGACCAATTGTGGAACATATGATGGTAGAAACCATTTTTTTGGAAATTATAAATAGGTATGGACTGTGTAGAGTGATCCAATGTGAGTTCCAAAATCCCAGAGTGGGGACCAAGTGTTTCTCAATCAGCTTGGATGGTTGAGGAACATGCATGGGTAGTTCCCCGACCACCAGTTGTGTGTTGACTGTTCGGCAGGATGGTGAATGTACAATGGTTCTGTAGAACCCCTCGATTGTCGGGGATATGTAGAGGACTAAGGTATGTTCTAAGTATAGTAAGGGGGTCAGTTTTCGGCTATTATGAAGGATGTTAGAGTTTGAAAGGCCATACCAGTAGAGGTTGTGGATGTAGTACACTAAGGTGAGATCATCCAAAACTGCATGTTAGTGCTATTCCAATCCCATATGGACTATTTCTATTATAGATTAGAATTTATGTCACATTATAAATAAATTAATATCCATCATGGTGAGTAGGATGTTTGGATAGGTCATCTAGGGAAATTTCACCATCAATTAGGTGAACTCACAACCCATGTGGCTTGATACATGCTTAGTGATGGTGATGTAGAGAATATTTTCCTTCCTCTCTTGTTGGATCACATCCAAGATTTGTTTTTAGAATATATCATATGGATCCCACATGATAGGGATGTTTAGTTCATGATAGAGTTGTTATTTGGTGCAGAAGGTTTATCCATTCCAGCATTCAATATGTCGGCAGAAGAACACTATGAGAATAATGATCAATTATAAGAATCATACATTAATGGTTTCATTCATCCTAGAATGTCACCATGGGGATCACTAGAGTGGATTCCCACTAAATATGATGGGTTATTTCAATTGTACATTGACAATAGAACATTGAATTAGATGACGGTCAAGAAAAAACACACACTTCCTAAAATGGATGATCTGTTTGAGCAGATGAGAGATGAATTAGTGTTTCCAAAAATTAATTTGAGGTTGGGATATAATCATGTGAGGTTAAGACCTTCTGATATATTGTGGAATGATTTTATAATCCGACACACATTTTATGGGTTTTGTATCCTGTTTGGGATAACCAATGTGCAAAGTGTTTTTAGGGATATTTTTTATTGAATATTTCACCCTTATGTAGACGATATAATATTTTTCATTTTGTAGTGACATATTTCTTTACTCTGAAACTTTTTATTTTCATTCCAAGCATCTTAAAATCGTCATTATTAAACTAATACCATATATATTATAATTCATTCTATACAAGTGTGATTTCAACAGTGAAAATGGGCAATTATTAGGGTACACATCTTCAAGGAATGTGTCTCTCTAGATCCCAAAAAGGTGCAACTAGTTATGTCATGGGAGAATCCCTTAAATGTTTCCAATGTACAAATTTCTAGTTTTGGCGAATTCCTACTAAAGGACCATTAAAGAAATTACTCATTTGGAAACACCACAATTTGTTTTTACAAAAAAACATGTTTCGTGTTTGAGTTTTATTAGTATTTTGAGAATCCAATTAATAATTTAAATAAGAGTTTAACGATTACATCGATCCTGATCTTACCTAAGCCAGGTAACAAATTTACCTATATTAGTGATACATCTAGCATTAGGATTTGAGAAATGTTGGTGAAGGAATACAAAATTGTGGTGTATGGGTCACTATTGTTGACACCTCAAGAATAAAATTACCCAACACATGACCATGATTTGGCCACAATGGTTCATTCCTTACTTTTTTTGGAATAATTATTTTTTGGGAGAGTTGTTAAATGCAGATACATATCATAAAATCATGAAGCACACCTTATCTTAGTGTGATTCGGATATTCTTCATAAAATATGGGTGTAATATAAATGAAATCCTTTGTATATGAGTTGGTTTACACTCCCAGAAATGAAAATAGTTTTACATATTCCTTTAGTCATAAGACTCAGAATATGGTGGTTAGGAATCACGCTTAGAGTAGAAGATGATGGAAATATTTTCCAACATGGATATGGAGGTATAGGATGGTTATGGGTAGATAACCATTACATCCTTGGTTTTCTAGTATAAAAATTTGTTCCGGATCAAGGAGAGGTGGTGTGATGATCTGGATTTTATGAGTATAAAATGATATCATAAATGTAGGAAGTCACTTTTCGATTGGACCATTTCAAATGGTGTGTTTGTTTATGTTTCCTATAATGTGGTTTTTTCTACTGTGTATTCAGGAAGAGTTGATGTGTAAGATACATGTATCAAAATGGGTTTTTTATCTTGGTTTAACAAGAAAAATCATTATTTGCATAGGTATTATCGATGTCTAGGGATGAAGAAAGAGGTTGTGGATTCTATTTTATGATTCTTTTCTAGTCTGGAGGTGAAGGATGAGAATCATAAGTTGAGTTGTTTTTTAGTTCCATTATCCACACATAATTGGAAATGGGATTATGTGATGAAGGATTTTTTAGTGGGTCTTATGAGAATGCCTTAAATGAATTATTTGATCTGGGTAGTAATTTATAAGTTGGATAATGTGTCTCATTTCTTGTTGATTCTAGAAACATTCACCATAAACTAGTTGGGTGAGTTGTATGTTCAGGAAAAAGTATGTTTTCAAGAGTGACCAATGATAATAGTTTCATACCATGGTGTTCATTCTTCATCATAATACTAGTAGGGATTATAGAGGGATATTGGTATCCATGTGTTTTTGGGGACAACATTTCACACACATATAGACAAACATGCTGAATATATCATTCAAGTGAAGATGACTTGTTGATGGAATGTTTCCGTGATTTTTTAGGATAATGGGAAATGAACATATCAGTTGTTGTGTTTTAATATAATAATAGCTTCTCGGTTTTGATTTAGATGGAACCAAAGTAGGAACTCTTTGGTAAATTGTAAGGATAACTATTTTGTGGGATGGAAGTAGGAGAATCTAAATAAATGGGATCGAATATCATGCTGGAGATCTAGAAACATGTTAAGTAGATATGAAATCTTATGGATACTGCACATTGTAGGTAAAATTTTTATGCATATCGTCATCATAGAGCTCTGGTGTTTGAAGTGGGTGATTGTGTGTTTTTTCAGATGTTTCAATGGTTTTGCAATGGTTGAATTCAAAATCAATGCTAGTTAACACTCAAGTAAGTGAAGCTATATGAGTTTGATGAGATGATCAGACTGGTGGTGTGCCGATTGGATATTACCCATAGAATAATGGTGTACTCAATATTTTTCATGTGTCTTACCATCAAATGTATCACCCTAACTATCACACTTAGACATCACAATTTGGTAGTTATTTTAATTTTAATTTCTATATTATAATTTTTTATCATTATTCTTATCTTTTTTTATTCTTCTTTTACTCTCTTCCTCACATCTCCCCCAGCGCACTACCCCCTTCCCAAAACCCTACCTCCATGCACCTCTTGTGCACCATCCCTCAGCATACCGATCTCCAAACCGAAGATTACCTACCTCTCCCCTAGAAAAACATTGCATTCCCCTCTTATTTCTGGATAGAAACACTTGTGCTTGGACCATCCACGAACTTTCCGTAGGAACCCTCCATCCTCAAGTGAACCCAATTAGCACTATGTTGTCTCTCCTCGCACCACCTAGACCAGTGTCGCCCTTTTTTCTAGTTGTATTTTTGATGTGGTTCACCTCCACAAGCTCTCCATCATGCATGGATAGATTCTCGCACCCTCACTATAGGTCTGTTTCTCTTTATTTGGTTAACTTAATCCTCTTTGAGTATATAATATTCGGGTTTTCTGTTGTATTTGGGTGGTTTTTTATGCATTTTTTTTGATTTATTGATTTTAGGGTTTAATTTTATCACTATGTGGTGTGGTTGTGGTGAAATTGAAGTTCCAAACAAATTTTTGGGAATTCCAACACCAAAGGATGTCAGATCCGTGCATGAACATTATTTAGTGATTTATATTTTTTTAATTAATTATATAGGTTCCTTGGTTGATTTGTGTTGTGTGAAGTTAGTGGTTAAATGAGTCTAATACGTTTTTAATTATTAAGTAGCATGTTCATATGAAATGGGGTGCATTTATTATGAAAACTCATAACATGTCATTTAATGGTGTTTTATAAATTGTTCAACTAGTGTACTATGTAACATGAGGGCTGAAAATTTTGTTTTGATGTGGCTTTTGTGTGCTGTTAAATGATGATGAGTGTTTTGAGTGTTTTCATTGGTGAGTAACCATAATGTGTTACTTACATTTTTTACGAGATTTTTTAATGTTTTTTGTAATCACATATAAGGTTTTAACCCCGTGTGGAAAACATTTCAGTGTGAGTTAAATTTTATATGGGAGTTGAATATTATATTTGTATATGATTCTTTTTATAAATCTCAAAAAATCATTATTTATTATGTAAATTATTTATTAAATTGTGAGTGTGATGATAATTGGACATCTGGAATGTTTTCTATGAAATGTTTAATTTTCATGTGTTGGTGATAATTTATATTATTTTATTGGATGTTAAATTTTTTAGTTTTTTTTTGAGCCTTTGGTAGTTATTGGACTCCCTTGAATCGTTGTAAGTTGTTTTGTTGACAACGGTGTGGTTTTTTTGTGGTTAGTAACAAAGACCTACAACTATATACATGGGTAAGCATGTCTATATGTATATTATCATTTCTTATATTCCCTCATGGTGTGGGGAATATGTATTTGGGTAAATGGGTATATATATATATATATATATTAAAATTTATGTTCAAGTAGGAGTAGAAGTTTTGGGTTTCCATTGTCAAAAATGCATTTTTTGAAGTATGTTTTTTCTACATAGTTTATTCCTATTTATACTAATTAGTTGTCACACCATATAACTTATGATAACTTACTATTTAAAATGGTCTTTAGTTAATTTGTTCAAGTGAATTGGGCTATTTGGTGTGGTTTCGAGTTGCTTATCCAAGGGTGACTCGCTTGCGTGTGCATAGGTAAGTAAATATAAACACGTAGGTTCCCCCGTTATGTGTATATTCATCCATGGAATTGAATGTTCATGCATAGGGCTAGTTGTTCCTATGTGTATATATAAAAATGCATACATAGGTGTGTAGATACTAGTATATGAGTATAAGCATAACTATAAGGACCCCCTTACACATATTAATGGTCCATGAGAATGTTTGCGTAGGGGCTAAGTGTCCTTTCATTTATGTGAAGATGCATATGCATAGTGGGGGAGAATAAGCATTTATTTATAATGTTCCATGTGCCATGGTGTACAGATTTTTTCCACCTTGAGGAAGATCCCCCACTATAATTACCATTATATTTAGAATCTATTATATTCTTTGAATTTCATTGTTTTTAAATAAATTGTAAATAGTATTTTGTAAATAGTTTTGTAAATAATATTTGTTGAAAAAGATAGTAGTTCCCTCTTGTTCTTGAATTATATAAAAATATTTTCCACTAAATGTACATACCAATTGTTTATCAAATTTCTTAGTAAGACATTGTATGTTTATTGTGTTCTTTTTTGAATGGATTGGGTTCAAAATGCGTTCTAAATTATAAAATGGATTTCATAAATGAGGATTAAAATGTTTTTGATGTTAAAAGTGTTTGTTTATTCTTTGTGTGTGAGTTGGTTTGTGTGGGTTCTTCTAAAAAATATGTCGGTGTTGAGTGGTCTATTAAGGACCGTTTGGTGCTTTAATAAAAAAATTATTTTGAAAACATTTTGTGAGGTGGATTAGAAGTGATCATATTGTGTATGTGGATTTTGTGAGTTTCTTGACTGTGGTGTTCGTGCATTGTGATTCGTTACTTGATTGAAATTGTTGAAAGGCCCCCTATTTAATTACACATGTTGATATGGGACGTTGGCATAATAAGTGATTTTTTATTGAAAGACTGTTGCACTAGTTTAGATGACACACTGGCATGTGTCCTATATTAGAGAGATATGTTTTTTTACTATGATTGATGTGGTATTCTGTAAAGACCCATAAATTTCAAGGAAATATTTTTCTTAATTTTCTTTCAAATTTTACAAGAACGCAATTTCTGACGGCACGTGATTCCGAGGCCCGGTGTGCCCAGAATCATTTTCCAATGTTTGGCTCGGGTACGTTCAGTGAATGAATGAGAGGGTTTTTCTAACTTTTGAACCGGTGCTCGGAATAGAATTCTGAGGGCACCGATGGAATCACAATGCCAGTATTTGCTTAGAAACGCCTCTTCCGGAGTTGCTTTTGCTCGGGTGTGGTTTTTAATTTTTGGGCTTTATGTTAAGAAATAAAATAATGTGGTACGACAAACATTATTTTATTTCACTTAAATCCACTTAAAAGACACTTTAATCTGCTTAAGATGAGATGAAGTGGATAGGGTTGAACCAAAATATACTACCCTCTTGGTAGGAAATTTGTGAGGAGGGGCCCGCACGAGCCCCGCCGTTTCTTTTCCGCTAAGTAACGCATCCGTGAAAACCCCTACTAATTGAAAGTCAACTGGGGCGTTTCTTAATCTATTAAATGCTCCTTTTAATTGGGCGGTTTTGTTCGTTGAATTAATTCTATGAATTAATGGGTCGTTACTTAACTAATCATTTTTTTTCGTTGGTTGGCATGTTAATTAAATAAGACCAACGCTTTTCTTCTTGAGTGTTGTTCATTGAGAGGATTTGACAAAACCTTAAGTCCTTCAACCTCCATCACGAAGAACGTGAAGAACGCAAAGAAAGAGAAGAATGCCAGCCTTCGCCGAAAGGCGATGAAGAACACTGAACCCTCGTAGATCCACAACACGACGTCGTGTTCCGCGATGCCAACAATTCTTCTTCTGCGATGTTCCTTCTTCCGCGACAAATCTATGAACATCTGATTGAGGTAGGAGTTATAAAATCTGTTAAATTCCTTTGTGGTTTTATCCTCAACATGGATTTAATTTTTATATTTAAATCCATGAGTTTCCGTTAATCCTCGGAGATCGTCGACGCGACGCCCTTCCGTGACGACGCGACACCCTTCCGCGACAGTCAGTTCCACTTAGAACGTGCGCTCGATGACTACAGTGAGGTAGGGATTTTGTTTGGAAATAATATTTTATTCCTGTAGTTGTTTCCTTCTAAAACAAAGAGCCCACGATCAAAGTACAATTTTAATTTATTAAAATTGTATCTTGTTATGTTTTCATGTATTGATATTTTTCTCGATTGTTATCACCTAATGCGGAGGTTGCGGGCCAAAAAAACGCGGCCCGACAACCCTCCCCAGATCTTTGTTGATGCACGAAATGGTGGACGATGACAATTGGGGCTACAATGGCATTTTGAGGGCCTGGCAGTGAAGAGTGGGTCCCGGGAGGAGGTTCGGCGTAGAGGGAAGTAGAATCGGACCACCGGAGCAACTCTGGTGGCCCGCGGAACCCACCGGCGGTGCGGGTCGCCGGTGCGATGGCCGACCAGACCCACGACCGCGCGGGTCCGGTGACACACGGGATGCGGCAAATCCGCATCCGTTGACCCAGCACGGCCCCACACGGGGCCGCGACACCTCAGTCCATGGGGGCAGTGCCCCGCGGCTTCCTCCGCTCAGCCGTCGGGCCGAGACGAGCTGGGCCGACCCTCCGGGCTGGGTTGCACCCAACCGGGTCGGACCCGGACCTGGTTCGGGTCGACCCAGGGGGGTTGGGCTAGGTCGGTCCACTCCCAGACCCCCCGTTTCTGGACCCTTTTCGATCTTTTCTGCATAACTTTAGCTACGGGCCTCCGAACGACGCGCTGTCAGCGGCGATGCGATCCTTGGATCGATTCGGTCATTTCGTTATACCACACTCAATTTTTCGGAATACTTTGAGTTCGTACATTTTGGTTCGTACACAAAATCAATCGGGCCCTCGGAGCGAGAAAACGCTCATATCTTGAGCTTCGGACGTCCGATTGACGTGTCGTCGACATTGATGAATTCCTCTAAGTGAGATGGATCTTTTGGCTTACTCCGCCCAAGTTTTGGACGCTGGTGGAGTACTGTCGGGTTGGTTTTGCCTTAAAAACCAACCGGGCCCTGGGACGAAAAAGCCAATAACTATCAGACCGGGCGTACGATTGACGCGCCGTCTACGATGTTGAGTTCATGTTTGTGATACGGAACTTTTGGATACATCAACTCTGGACTAAGTGTCAGTTGATGTATTAGCCTCTCGGCTCGTGGAGCGAACCCTCCCGATCGACCTTGCTCTGTGCGAGAACCCTAGAGCTGGCTGTGACTGCTACTGTGACGACGACGACTGTGCAGAGATCCTCAGTGGATTCGACGGTGACGACTATAGCACTCAGCGATCCTTTGTGGGTCAGTGCTACTGATCTTGTGTGGGTCTGATCCCGTGTGGGTCAGCACCCAGCGGTCCTGTGTGGGACAGCACCTACAGGTCCTGTGTGGGCCCGATCCTGTGTGGGTCTTTGCGGGGGTTAGTTATCTATCGATCCTTTGTGGGTCAGATCCTTTGTGGGTCATTGCAGGGGTTAGTACCTATTAATCCTTTGTGGGTTTGAAGACTTAGATGGATCACTGATCATCTCTATCATCATTTTAAGAAGTATAGCTGTGTGAGCTGAATCCTGTTTTACTTTCCTGTGTGGATTATGTTGTGCTATCCAATGTGGATTTGTGTTTACATTCCTTTGTGGATTTTGTTGTGCTATCCTGTGTGGATTTATGTTTTCTTTACTGTGTGGAATGGGTTTTACTTGAGCTCGGATGTTGGAGCCGAGTGGGAATTGATGACTTAGGTATATGTATGGGCATATACCTAAGCCATGTCGGATGTTACTTCGTGATTGTATCTTTCCTTTGTGGTTTATCCTTTGTGGATTCTGGGAGACCTTTGGGGGTCTCGGGGTCCCTACTGAGTAGCTTATACTCACCCATGCACAGGCTATGCTCACACTACGTTGTGTTGGTTGCAGAAGACAAACATTGCTGATCGTGGTGGAGGTTTGCGGAGCAGGACGGTACCTGGAGGTGGCCACTGGGTGGGATGTACTCGGAGCCGTCGGCTGGACCCGAGGAGCAGTGGATGCTATCTTTACCAACCATTCAGGTGGGACTTCTAGTGGACGGCTCGACTTTGCAGCTTTACTTTTCAGTTGTTGTTTTCCCTTCCGAGTTGTACTTTACTTTGAGTTTGGGTTTGTATTCTGGCCCACATACTTTCCACACATACTGTTGTACCAGTTTTTTCATAGTGTTTACTTTTTCCACCTGTTTACTCTATGATTCTTATTTTCATTACAAAGGAAATGCCTGCCCTTTACTAGGATTTACGCATTAGTGCTAGTCGCCATCCCTAGCCTATGGAAGGCGGGCTTGGGGAAGTCACATCACGGGCCCCGAGGACGGGTCGTGAAAAATTGGTATCAGATGAGTTCGGTTCTACCGCAGACTCTGATCATTATTCTAGGTGAAGCAATAGTGTTAAGAGTATTGAGTGTGGTTATCAGTTCAGGGAGCCCAGTGTTGGTGTGGCGGCCGATGTATCCGTACACCAGGACCCTGACTTCTGATTTCCGACTTAATGCACGAAAACATTGATTGCATGTGTGTTTCAAATTTTCTTTGTGATTACATTATGTCAGCTCACCAGGTATACTGTTCTGACTGCGGTGCACCTATTTCCTTTTCAGGATGGCCCCACGACGGCAGGCAGCTAGGGTTCCGAGAGATGTATTTGACGACAGTCCACAGAGCGACGAGGCCTCAGTACATGGCCCTTTGACAGCATAGGCACCGGCAGTACCTCTACCCGCCGAGCCACCGATGCTTCTAGCCCCAGCCGCTGACGATGCACATCGTCTTAGTGCACTGCATGCATTCCAGCACTAGTGACCGTCCAGGTTCTGCGGGGAGACGGACCCCCAGGCAGCCGAGGACTGGCTGAAGGTAGTGGTATGAGTTTTCAGGTTAGTGAGGACACCAGCAGACCTCATGGTGATCCTCGCAGCGAGCCTACTGCACGCAGTTGCGGGACGATGGTGTAGCTTGATGCTCCAGGTGCACGATGAGGCACCTATTATATTGATTGACTTTGAGGTCCTCTTCCACTCGGAGTTCATCCCAGCCACCCTCCGTTCTGTGCGCATCCAAGAGCATCTTCAGCTGCGGCAGGGCAGTTTGTTGGTCACCCATTACTCGGCGAGATTTACCGATCTCTCGTGCTACTCGACCGATATGGTACGGGACCCGTTCATCCGGGCCCATACCATTGACCCCGGATTGAGACATGAAATCATGGTATCACTGATCTCCCTCAGCATTCCAACTCAGGCAGGAGTACTGGAGCGAGCCCTTTTGATCATGAGATTTCTTGCTGAGACTTCTCCAGCAGCGAGACCTACCGTAGGACGGCACAAAGTAGAGTCTTCCTCAGTAGGCAGTCGACGGATGACCCAGGGGTCTACGCAGACCAGACCCTCACACAGATGACCTCAGGACACTGGCTCAGCAGTGCGGGGAACACATCGTGGAGCCGGTCTTTCGAGAGGCAGGCAGTGCTACACATGCGGTGGGCATGGCCACATGGCTTGTGACTGCCCGACCCACCATGCCGAGGAGCAGCAGACAGTTGAGGGGCCACCCAGGCAGAGGCATAGAGTCGACTGTGGCTATCCGTAGGGAGGAGACCGACGAGGCAAAGGAGCTGGCCGAGCAGCAGGTGGTGGGCGACACATTGAGGCTCTAGCACCACCACCACCAGGAGGTCCACCCCGACCACAGGGAGCTGGCGGGCAGAGACATGAACATCTCCAGGCAGTGGAGGGCTACGACCACGGCGCGCCCGAGATGATTCGAGGTACGATCTGTGTCTATTCCACCCTTGATAAAGTTCTTATAAGACACATGAGCGAGTCACTCTTTCATATCCGCTGCACTTGTTCGGAGCTCAGAGAATCAGATAGATCCATTGGCTCGATCCTTACGGATAGAGACTCCTACTGGAGTAGACTCAACGATTACGCACTGGTGGCAGCAGTGTGAGCTTACTCTAGGAGGCGAGAGCTTCGGCTGTGATCTTCTTGTAGCAGCATCGAGGCCTTATGACGTCATCATGGGCATGGATTGGTTATCTACAATCCATGCACAGATTTACTGTATTAGGTGCAAGGTGTGATGTGTACACACCGATGAGAGCAGGTTCACCTTCACCAGTGAGAAGGGAGCCTTCGCAGCACAGGATGGACTTCCGCAGAGGAGAGGAAAGCCCATCACTCATCAGTTGGCTAGCCTCATCCCTGGAGCAGTTGGAGTACGGAGTCCTAGTTTTCCTGCAGTGGTGAATCAGTATGCATACGTCTTTATCGATGACGTTCCAGGGCTACCTCCTCGCAGCGAGGTAGACTTTTACATTAATATGTACCACAGTAGAGCCCCAAAATCCACTCCAGTATATCGGCTGGGCCCTGCTGAGATTCGATAGCTACGGGTATAGGTGGAGGACTTACAGGGCAAGGGATTCATCCAACCAAGTGTTTCACCCTGGGCTTCCCCGATTTTGTTCGCCAAGAAGGCGGACGGGAGCTTGCGACTGTGTATAGACTATCGTCGCCTAAACCAGGTGACAGTGAGGAGAGAGTATCTGCTACCGAGGATTGATGACCTCTTCGATCAGCTCATGGGAGCACAGTGGTTCTCAAAGATAGACCTCTGGTCAGGCTATCATTAGCTCAGAGTTCGGGACGAGGATGTGTAGAAGATGACCATCAGATGTCAGTATGGCCACTATGAGTTCTTGGTTATGCCATTCGGCGTAACCAATGCTCCAGTAGTGATTATGGGCCTCATGAACATGATCTTTCAGCCATACCTTGATCATTTTGTCATAGTCTTCATCGACGACATTTTGATTTACTCGACGACTGAGGAGGAGCACGCCTACCACTTACGGGATGTACTTCACACACACTGATAGAACCACCTTTACGGCAAGCTCTCGAAGTGTCAGTTCTGGGTACGTGAGGTACACTTCTTGGGGCACGTCATTTCTGAGGCAGGAGTTGTGGTGGATCCCGCGAATATTGAGGTCGTGCTAGCTTGGGAGCCACCCAGGAGCGTGATGGAGGTGCGGAGTTTCTTGGGACTAGCTGGATACTACCGGAGATTTGTTCCAGACTTCTCCAGAGTTGCGGCACCACTCTCAGCTTTGACGAAGAAGGGGAGACCCTTTGTGTGGTCCGACAGATGTCAGCAGAGCTTCCAGGAGCTGAGACAGAGATTGACCAGCGCACCTATCTTGAGGATGCCTGAGGAGGGAGTAGGGTACGTAGTCTACTATGATGCATCATGGACTGGACTCGGATGTGTCCTGATGCAGGACCGAGTAGTGATCACCTATGGATCACATCAGTTGAGGCCGCATGAGCAGAACTACACTACCCATGAATTGGAGTTAGCAGTAGTGGTCTTATCCCTGATGACATGGCGACACTACCTGATGGACGAGCGCTTTACAATCTTTTCTGACCATCAGAGTCTCAGGTACATCTTCTCATAGAAGGACCTGAACCTGAGACAATGGCGATGGCTCGAGTTCCTCCAGGACTATGACTTTGAGACAGTCTATACTCCTAGGAAGGGGAACGTGGTAGCCGATGATCTCAGTAGGAGGACAGGCATTCAGCTACTTGAGAAGACGACAGAGCAGCTAGCCACTTTGCAGATATCCTTCGTGGATAGAGATGGAGCATCCTTCCTTCAATCTCTCACAATCACTCCTCCACTACTGCAGTGGGTCAAAGAGGCACAACGTGGGGACGCCGACTGTGAGACGTGGCGCGCGCAGTTATCCTCAGGATAGGCACCTGATGGCTTCTCCATTGGAGCAGAGCATGACATCCTTATCAGAGGATGCACCATGGTACCAGTCGAATTATGGGAGGATGTGCTAAGAAGGTTTCACAATTCTCCCTTAGTAGTACATCCTGGAGTGGAGAACATGTACCAGTTTCTCAGACGACAGCACTAGTGGCCGGGCATGAAGAAGGCTGTGGCAGGGTTCGTTTCTCGTTGCCTCACCTTCCAGCAGGTGAAGGCAGAGCATCAGGTACCAGTAGGCTTGGTACAACCCTTGGAGGTCCCAGAGTGGAATTGGGATGGGATATCTATGGACTTCATGACTGGACTTCCACACACTTCCAGAGGTCACAACTCCATCTGGGTGATTGTCGACCGACTCACCAAGTCGGCTCACTTCTTACCTATAATAGAGAAGGACTCAATGGAGAGCTTGGGGAATCTCTATGTCCAGGAGATTTTATGGCTTCACATTGTTCCATCATATATCGTCTCCAATCGGGACGCTCGCTTTACTTCCCAGCTTTGGAAGGGGTTGCAGGAGGCGTTCAGGACGCAGCTACGTCTGAGCACCGCCATTCACCCTTAGACGAATGGTCAGACGGAGAGGAGCATTCAAACTCTCGAGGACATGCTCTGCGCATGTGTCCTCAACTTTGGTCATAGCTGGGAGGACCACCTACCCTCGGTGGAGTTCGGGTACAACAACAGCTACCACTCCACCATCGGGATGGCACCATACGAGGCGTTGTACGGCATACCGTGCATATCAACTTTGTGCTGGATGGACCCTGGGGAGTCAGCACTTGTGGGACCAGAGATGGTCCGGGCCACAACAGAGAAGGTCCATGTCATCCAAGAGCGGATGAGGATAGCTCAAAGCCAACAGAAGTCTTACGTTGACAGGTGGCGGAGGCCACTAGAGTTCAAGGATGGCGACCACGTCTTCTTGTGTGTCTCACCTAGACGTGGATTATGGAGATTTGGATGAGGCGACATGTTGTCTCCATGCTTCATCCGACCATTCCAGGTCCTCAGCAGGATTGGAGAGGTGGATTATCACCTGGCTCTACCACCTCAGTTGCACCGGGTGCACGACGTCTTCCACGTATCTCTGCTGAGGAGATACGTTCTCGAACCGACACATATCATTGACCATGGAGAGTTGGACGTTGATGATGGGGAGACTTTTTCGGAGGTCCCAGTGGAGATCAAGGATCGACAGGAGCGGGTCCTACGTGGATGGTCTATTCCTCTAGTACGCATCAGATGGCAGCACAGGAACCTCTAGGAGAGCACATGGGAGCGAGAGGCTCAGATGCGTGCTCTGTACCAACATTTGTTTCCCTAGTTTATGATATATCTTTACGGGGACGTAAATCCCAGATGTGGGTGTGATATAAAGTCCCGTAAATTTCAACGAATTTTTTTTCTTAATTTTCATTGTAATTTTACAAGAACGCAATTTCTGACGGCACGTGATTCCAAGGCCTGGGGTGCCCGGAATCATTTTCCGATGTTTGGCTCGGGTACGTTCAGTGAACGAACGACTGGGTTTTTCTAACTTTTGAACCAGTGCTTGGAATCAAATTCCGAGGGCACCGATAGAATCACTGCATCAGTATTTTCTTAGAAACGCCTCATCAGGAGTTGCGTTTGCTCGGGTGTGGTTTTTAATTTTTGGGCTTTATGTTAAGAAATAAAATAATGTGGTATGACAAACTTTATTTTATTTCACTTAAAGCAGCATAAAAGCCACTTTAAGCTACTTAATCTGAGTTGATGCAGATAGGGAGGAACCCAAAATATAATACCCTCTTGGAAGGATATTTGTGATGTTGGGCCCGCACGAGCCCCACCGTTTCTTTTCCACTAAGTAACACACCTGCAAATACCCCTATTAATTGAAAGTCAACTAGGGCGTTTCTTAATCTATTAAACGCTCCTTTTAATTGGGCAGTTTTGTTTGTTGAATTAATTCTATGAATTAATGGGTCATTACCTAACTTATCTTTTTTTTCGGTTGGTTGGAACGTTAATAAAATAAGACCAACGCTTTTCTTCTTGAGTGTTGTTCGTTGAAAGGATTTGACAGAAACTTAATTCCTTCAACCTCCTTCACGAAGAACGTGAAGCACGCAAAGAATGTGAAGAATGCCGGCCTTCGATGAAAGGCGACGAAGAACGCCGAACCCTTGGAGATCAACAACACGACGCCGTGTTCCGCGACACCGACAATTCTTCTTCTACGATGTTCATTCTTCCGTGACAAATCTATAAACATCTACTTGAGGTAGGAGTTATAGAATATTTTAAATTCCTTTGTGGTTTTATCCTCAAAATGGATTTAATTTTTATATTTAAATCAATTTGTTTTCATTAAACCTCGGAGATCGTCGACGCGACGCCCTTCCATGATGACGCAACACCCTTCCGTGACGTGACGATCACCTCCTACCGCGACGGTCAATTCCGAAAAGAACGCGCGCTCGATGACTACGGCGAGGTATGGATTTTGATTGAAAATAATATTTTATTCCTATAGTTGTTTCCTTCTAAAACAACGCGCTTGGGATCAAAGTACAATTTTAATTTATTAAAATTGTATGTTGTTATGTTTTCATGTGTTGATCTTTTTCCCGATTGTTATCACCTAACGCGGAGGGTGCATGCCAAACAAACCCGGCCAGACAACCCTCCGCAGTTCTTCGTTGATGCACGAAACGGCGGACGATGACAAATGGGGCCGCAATGGAATTTTGAGGGCCTGTCAGTGAAGAATGGGACACTGGAGGAGCTTCGGCGTAGATGGAAGAGGAATCGGACCGCCAGAGCAACTCTGGTGGCCCGCGGAACCCACCGGCGAAGCGGGTCGCTGGCGCGGCGGCCGACCAGACCTGCGACCGCGCGGGTTCGGTGACACACAGGACACGGCAATGCTACGTCTGTTGACCCAGCACGGCCCCATGCAGGGCCGCGGCACCTTAGTCCATGGGGGCAACGCGCCGCAGCTTCTTCTGCTCGGCCCCAAGCCGGGCCGACCCACCGGGCCGGGTCGTGCCCAGGCCGGGCCGGGTCGCGCCCAACTGGGTCGGACTCGGACCCGGGTTGGGTCAACCCGGTTCGGGCCGACCGAGGGGGGTGGGACGGGTCGGTCCGGGCCCATACCCCCCGATTCAGGACCCTTTTTGGTCTTTTGCGCATAACTTGAGATACGGGCCTCCGAATGATGCGTCGTCAGCGGCGATGCGATCCTTGGATCGAGACGGTCATTTCGGTATACCACACTTATGTTTTCGGAATACATTGAGTTCGGCCGAGCTGGTTCGTAGACGAAACCAACCGGGCCCTCGGAGCGAAAACGCTCATATCTTGAGCTCCAGATGTCTGATTGACGTGCCATAGACTTTGATGATTCCCTCTAAGTGAGAGGGATCTTTTGTCTTACTCCACTAGAGGTTTGGATATTGGTGGAGTACGGTCGGGTTGGTTTTGCCTTAAAACCCAACAGGGCCCTAGGACGATAACTCTCAGATCGGGCGTCTGATTGACACGCCGTCTGCGATGTTGAGTTCCTGTTGGCGATACAGAACTTTTGGATACATCAACTCTGGACTATGTGTCAGTTGATATATATGAGCCTCTCGGCTCGTGGAGCGGACCCTCCCGATCGAGCTTGCAGTGTGCGAGAACCCTAGAGATTACTGTGACTGCTACTATGATGACGATGACTGTGCAGAGATCCTCAGTAGATTCGACGGCGACGACTACAGCACTCAGTGATCCTTTGTGGGTTAGTGCAACCGATCTTGTGTGGGTCCCATCCTGTGTGGGTCAGCGCACAACGGTCCTGTGTGGGACAGCGCCTAGAGGTCATGTGTGGCCCCGATCCTATGTGGGTCTTTGCAGGGGTTAGTTACCTATCGATCCATTGTGGGTATGATCCTTTGTGGGTCATTGAGGGGGTTAGTACCTATCTATCATTTGTGGGTCCTACAACTTAGATGGATCAGTGATCATATCTATCGTCATTTGAAGAAGTATACCTGTGTGAGATGAATCTTGTTTTACATTCCTATGTGGATTGTTTTGTGTTATCCTGTGTGGATTTACGTTTACTTTCCTTTGTGGATTGTGTTGTTCTATCCTGTGTGTTTTTACGTTTGCTTTCCTGTTTGGACTGGGTTGCACTTGAGCTCGGATGTTGGAGCTGAGCGAGAATTGTTGACTTAGGTATATGTATGGGCATATACCTAAGCCGTGTCAGATGTTACTTCATGATTGTATCTTTCCTTTGTGGATTGTCCTTTGTGGATTCTGGGAGATCTTCGGGGGTCTCAGGGTCCCTTCTGAGTAGCTTATATTCACCCCTATATGAGGTATGCCCGCACTACGTTGTGTTGGTTGCAGACGAAGGACATCGCTGATCGTGGTGGAGGCTTGCGGAGCAGGACGGTACCTGGAGGTGGACCACTGGGTGGGACATACTCGGATCGGTCGGCTAGACCTGAGGAGAAATGGATGCTATCTTTACTAACCCTTCATCCGGGACTTCTAGTGGACAGCTCGACGTTGCGACTTTACTTTTCAGTTGCTGTTTTCGCTTTCGAGTTGTACTTTACTTTCAGTTTGGGTTTTTATTCTGGACCACTTACTTTCCGCACTTACTATTGTACCAGTTTTTACTTTGTGTTTACTTTTTCCTCCTGTTTACTCTGTGGTGCTTGTTTACTTTACAAAGGCAATGCCTTCCCTTTATCGGGATTTACGTGTTGGTGCAAGTCTCCATCCCCTGGCCTATCGAAGGCGGGCTTGGGGTAGTCACGACACGAGCCCCGAGGATGGGTCATGACAGATTGGGCCCCTCGACCCATTCAGGTGGGGAAACAGTTGGGAATTAGGGTGTTATGACTTCATCAAGAGTCGGCATGCATCTAGGATGAGTCATTTGTATATTACGTTATGGATTTTTCAAGAGATCCTATGCTCGAACCCGATTTTAATTAGGACTTATTTTTATGTGGCGTATGATTGAGGTTATTAGTTTGGTTTTTGGCCACATGTGTGACTTTTTTGTTACCCTTATTGTGTGTTGTGTGTTTGAATGTTGTTTTCCTTTTATTTAAGAACTAAAATTTATATTTCAAATTGCTTGTGAAAACATTTTAATATTGTAATTCATCACGTTCCTTCAAACCATAAACATGATTTTAAATTAAAATTAGAAATGGACTATTATATTCCTTAGAAATGGAATTGTGTGTAAAAGACCATATTTTATATAATGTAGTTTGAACATGAAATTATTAAAAAAACATTATTTAATTGTTGTGCTTCGGGAAATGATTATTGGGCATTCCTACTATGTTTTAATACACACACCTATAGTATTTTCTTGTTTTTGGTTTTTGTTGTAGGTTAAACTCGAGCTCATTTTCCTTGTGTGATTTCTAGTTGTGGTTTCAGGAGTTAATCGTAGGTTCTATAGTAGTTCTGGTCAATGTTAGTGTCTGTGGGTTGTTGGTTATTTGTATTTTTTTATTTACACGGTATTGTTCTAATTGTTCAACTTCTTTATTTATTTCCATTGGTATAAATAATTCCCATTCATTCTCTATTGATTCCCAAGAACTTGTCGCAATACTGGGATGATCAAGAATTCCTCTCGGGTATTTTCACAGATCGGTATAGGTGACCAGTTCAGGGTCGACCTGGGTTGGTCCGTGACAAAATGATATCATAGAAGTTTTTGTTCCTGTTATTTGGGATGTATGATAGTTCAGGTATAGTTCTATTGGTACTTGAGGGGGTAGGTGCAAGAAGAGCATCACTAACTCTTACTTGCACTGATCCCCATGTAACCCGGGGTAGTCTAGGATTTCTCTTTTTATCTTTGGTTAGTAAATATGGGGTTTGAAAATTGGTGTAAACGAGTACTATGCGCGGTCTCAATTGGAGTAGCAACCCATGTGATTCCCAAGAGAATGGTTAAACACTCTTAGAAGTTAGATCATTCCTATGGCATGGTCTGCTAGTCCATTTAGCCTGGTCTAGCACGACAACTAGTACTCTGTCCATTTGTTTTAGTGTTGGTGATGTCCAGTTTTAGTTTTCGGTTGATGTGAAGGGGTTTTTTATAAGAAATCAGACTTTGGAATTACTTTTATTTTATCTTCGAGTGTGTTTGGAATTATTTTTGGGGTTTATTATTCTTAGATCTTTTTTTGGTATTCGGCGTTTGCATTATTGAAATTGAATTTATAAAATAATGTATTGTGTTATTTGAAATTGAAGTGAGTAATTTTGGTAAGGGAATTAATTTTTAAATTCTATCTTTAATTTTTTAAATGGTTTTGAAAAATGTTATTGTGGGGAATATTGGAAGTGTATTGTTTTGAAAGAGGAAAAGAATTTTTTTGGGCCAGTGGTATTCATATAGCTTCTCAGGTTTTCATTTGCATATGATTAATGGATAGTTAGTGGGGAATTTTTATGGGTTCATTATTGGAAAAAAAAATAAATATTTTCAAGTCATCATGGAATATTATTGGTATGTGTTTTATTTATATGGTTGCTTCTGTTTTACTAATTCATTTTCAATAACATGATTTTTTGTGATTAAATGACATTGAAATTGGGAAATGGTTTTGAGTCTATAATGAAAACAATGGTTTCTAATGAGTTTTTTCGCATTTTTGGGAAGTGCTTTTTTTTTGAAGCGGGTGTTTTTCATTGAAAATGAGTTGATTCCTTCTGTTGCAATTATTAGATTTGTGTCTGAAGTGGGGATTTTTTTGAGGATCATGATTTTTTGGAAGGATTTTTTGTGTTTCATGTTTAGGATATACCTCCTAGAAACCTCTTATGGGTTTCTAGTAGGTCTCTATCCATTCATGGCTCAACCTAGACTCCCAGTGGATTTGTGGAGTTGGGTTCTTCTCATTATTGTAGACTCATGTAGACGTCGAGGTCAGTTGGATATCATTGAATGATTTGGGAATGATAGGGGTGTCTTTAGTTTTCAGGGTCTCAAATTTTTGTGTGGGTGCAACATTCCTCGAGATTGTTTGGAAGAGCGGGAGTAAACAAGTGAATGGTGATCATAAAATTTTTGTTTCTAGTGTGGATGTCATGAGAGATCCTTAAGACTAACTTCATCATATGGTTTTACATAAGGAATATAATGATAGGGAATGTGGTGGATCTCGTATGTTCCGGATCAGTTAACAGATGGATAAGGAGGTGTGGTGACCGTACAATGAGTCAGTTTCATGTTCCATTGATGTTGTTTAGATTAAATATATTAAAAATCATAATAGTTTTGGGTATTGATCATATGGATGTATTTGAATATTCCTCATCCAATGAAGAGTGTGAACCAAAGATACCTATTCATAGAATTATTGTTCCATCAATTTGTGTTTTGTGTCAGACAGACCACTCAATAACATATCCCTAGTGTTGTCATTCATGTAGTCTAAGGCATCTTTCACAATTAACAACTAGTATGTAGATGGAGTAGTCTCATAGTACAATAAGAGATGTCTTTAGGTATCTTTTACAGTATAGGGAGTTCCATTTAGATATGGTTATCTTATGTCTACAATGAGGTAGATTATTTAGGCTTCAGGGCCCTATCCTAAGTTCATAGGGTGAATCTTGCATGTTTTCATGAATCATTGGACATGGGATGGGTTTGGTCTGATTTATGTCTACAATTTCAAGATTTAGAGAAAATATATTTTCCTACTAGGGTATTTCCTCTGAATTCTTCATTATTTTGTAATGGTAATAAAGCCCATGTCTCCTTATAGTGTACTTAATTTATGGGCATTCCTCATGGTATTTACAGAGGATTGAATGAATCCATATTCATGTAAATTTCAGTGGGTGTGATGTGCTAACCTTGTTATGGGTCATTAAGAAATCAAAATTTTACATGTTTTGGAGTTACTCATGTCTTGTGGTATTGACGTGTTTCAGTATAGTTGGCCACATGGTTATGGGATTCCATTCTCAAGCCCCTCTAATGAGACAGAGTATTGTCCAGTGTAGGAATCATCTCTGTAGTCTAGGCTAGGATGATGGGTACATTATGAGGATTTCAACCCATATGGATCAACGTATTCTGGGAATTTTCATGTGGGCATCGTGGGGTTAGGATAATTATAAAATTGTTGGGAGACCCATTGAATGTCTCACCGGAGTATACCCTTGTGTAAGTTTTGTTAAACATAAGGAAAATTGGTGATGAAGCACATGATCAAGGTCTGTCTGGGGTTGTGAGTTGTTTTGGATTGAAGAACCAATGTTTAATGACAACCATAATATGGGTGGGAGACCATCAACGGACAAACTTGTGGAAAAAACTTCCTTCAATGTGTTCTTTGTAGAGAAATACCTTACTTCATTTCCATTCGAACCTGACCATGGTAATTAGTTATCTTGGGGTTTTTCATGTTGTAGTTGTGTTTAGAGGTGAATTCCTTGTTGTTGGTTATTTTTCTTGGTGATTATAGTTTTTTGATCTTTAGAGTTTTAGGTCATGGGTATTTTTAATAAACAGACATCGGGTGATTAATGTTTTGATTTAAGTATCTTTTTGTTGTTGAATGGAATCTTGTGTTGATCAATTATTTTGGGACTTTCTGGAGGAAGAAAGTGTTATGGTGGGGAGAATTGTCAAACCTGTATTACAAAATATGGTCATGATTTTAATATTAATTTTTATCATAAAATATTTTTATCTTTATTTTCATTTACCTTTTTTAACATCTCTTTTTTACTCTCTTACTCACCTCTCTCCCATCACTCTACCATTTTCCCAAAACCCTACATGTATGTGACTCTTGTGCACCATCCCTCTGCTACATTCCATCCCTACTAATGCCACCCTTCCCTTTGGCTGGTTCTCCTTCCAATGGCATCACCTCCCTCTGGTCCACCCTCATGTACTACTCGACCTCTCCCCCAGAGAACTATTGCAAGCCCCTCCTCCTCCTATCCAGACACCCATACACACTACATTTCCACGAACTTTCAGGTGGAACCCTCCCTCCTCAACCAAACTATATTTTCACCATGTTTCCTCATCTCTCACCACCTACACCTGTGACACCCCACTTTTCCAGTCGTTTTAATGATGTTTCGAACCTCTTGCAACTATCTGTCTTTCATAGTTCACTTCTCGCACCCTCGCAGTCAGGTGCATTCTTCTTCATTTCGTTGACTTCATCCTTTGAGTGTTTATCTGAGTATAATTTTTTTTTGTATTCAAATTTTTATTCAAGTGGTTCAACATATTCTTTTTTAGGGTTTAATTTGATCGTTGTGTGGTGTGATTGTGCGGCGAAGGGAGTTCCACTAAAATTTTTGGGTACTATGACACCAAAGGTATCCAGTTTCGTGCGTAAAAATTATTTGTTGATTTATTTTTCTTATTTAATTAATTTAGTAGGTTCTTGGTTTAATTTTTGTGGTCCAATTTTAGTTTATAAATTATTTTAATACATGTTTAATTTTAAAGTATCTTGTTTGTATGAAATGTGATTCATTTTTTAGGAAAACTCTTATTGTGTAATTTAATGTTGTTTTGAAAATTTTTCAATTAGTTTATTAATTTTTGTGAGGGATGTGAATTGTGTTTTGATATGGCTTGGGTATGTGGTCAATTCATGAATTGAGTTTTGAGTGTTTTCTTTGGTGAGGAATCTTAAGGTGTTATTAAAATATTTTAGAATTTTTTTAATGGTTTATTTTAATCATATATAAGGTGTGAACCATGTGTGGAAAATGTTTTATTGCGAGTATAATTTTATATATGGGAGTTGGATTTTGTTTTTTTTAATTCTGATTTTTTCATCATATAAATGATTAATTATTTATATAAATGATTTATTAAATTCTGAGTGTGATGCAAATAGGATTTGTGGAATTTTTTTCATGAATGGTGTATTTTTCATGTGTTTCTCTAAATTTATATTATTTTATGGTATGTGAGTTATTTTATTTTTTTAAAGTATTTGGTAGGTTTGAGACTCCGTTGAAATGTTTATGGGTGTTTTTCTCATAGTGATGTTGGTTTTTTGTCTTCTTCGACAAAGTCCTATAGGTATATGCCTGGGTAAGCTTGTATATATGTATATCCTCCTTGAGAATATTCCCCCATGGTATGGGGAATATGTATTGTGTTCAAAAGTATTCATACAAATATATGAAAGTGTTTATGTGTATATGTGAAGTGTTTTTGGATTTCGATCATCAAAAGCATCGTGTATTAAGGGATGTTTTTCAACATAGTTTATTCTTATTTTCATTTCTTTTTTGTTTCACCATCTATTGTAAGGTCCTTAATTATTTAGAAGGGTTATTGGTTAATTTTGCATAGTGTGTTGGATTGTTTGGTGCAATTTTGTGTCACCGATCCAAGGGGGACTCGCCTGCATTTTCATAGGTAAGTAAATATATACATTTAGTTTCCCCCATTACAGGAATATTCATCCATGGAATTGAATGTTCTTGTATGGGGAGAGGTGTACCTATGTGTATATATATAAATTCATACATATGTGACTAGAGACTGGTATATGCGCATGAGCATACCTGTAAGGACCCCCTTACACATGTTCATGGGCCATGCGAATGTACGCATAGGGGCTAGGTGTCCTTATATGTACACGAAGATGCATATGATTATTGAGGGATCCAATTATTTTTGTTAAAAAGTTCAAATAACATAGGTGGATGGCTTGTTTCCATATTGAGTTAGGTCCCCCACTACACATACAATTATATTATCAATTTAATAATTCCTTGAGGTTTCATTGTTTTTAAATAATTCTTAAATAGTATTATGTAATTTGTTGTATAAATAGTGTTTTTTGTGAAAGATTGTACTTCCATCTTGTATGTTAATTAACTAAAAATGTTTCCGACTAAATGTGCATACAAAATGTTTATCAAATTTCTTAGTTGGCATTTTATGTAAATTTTGTTCATTTTTGAATAGATTAGGTTTCATATGTGTTCAGGTTTCATAAATAGATTACATAAATGTAGTTTCAAATGGTTTTGTGATTGATAGTGGTGTTTTTATTATTTGGAAGTGATTTTGAGTGTATTTGTTTTTATGAACATAGGTTGGTGTTGAGTGGTCGGTTAAGGTATGTTTGAAGAATTAATAAAATAAATTATTTCGAAAACATGCTTTGGGGTGACTCAGGTGTTATCACACTATGTACGTGGTTGAGGTGAGTTGTTGTGTGTGGTGTTCGTGCATTTTGGTTCATCACATTACTGAATTTTTTACTCGCACCCTTTTAAATTTCATGTGTTGACATGGGAACATGGCATAATATGTGAATTTTCTGTGAACAATTGATGAACTGTTTTAGATTATGCACTGACCAGTTTCCCATAGCAGAGATATGTTTTGTTACTATGACTTCTATGGGATTTGGTCACTAAACCCAGATAACAAGGGTGATGGTTGGGAATTAGGTTTCATTGGGGTAATTAATAGTAGATATACCTTAGGTATGAGTAACATGTATAGAACTTTATCGATTGGTTATGAGATACAATGTTTAACCAATAATTTCCTTAGCGCTTATTTTTATATTGTAGATGTTTGAGGTTCTTAGTTTGGTTTCAGGCCCTATATGCCAATTTTCCATTTCCTTTATTGACTTATGTGTTGGTTTTTATGGTTCTCCTCTTATTTAACCAGTGAAATATTGATTTCAAATTGTTTGTGATAATGTTTTTGAAAATTTAATGCATCACTTTCTTTTAAACCATAAAAATTATTTTAAATTGAATACTGAAATGGGTTATTATGTTCCATAGAAATTGAAGTGTGTTTGAGAACCCATATTTTATATATTTTAGTTCAATATTTAAATTATTAGAATTTATATTTAAAGGTAGTGCACTGTGAAATTACTTTTGGGCAGACCAACTGTGTTTTAATACTCATGCCTATAGAATTTTCTAGTTTTTAGTATCTATCACATGTTCAACTTGATCATGTTCACCATGGTCGAGTACTGGTTATAGTTTGGAGAGTGACTCAGGGGGTCACAATGAGTTTTGTTCATTGTTAGGTTTGTGTGTGTTGTTGGTTCTTCATTTTTTTGTGTCGTTTATTTACATTGTGTTGTTCTTCTTTTTTCTACATTAATTATTTCCATTTGTAACAATCAATCATATCATTCTCTTTTGACTCCATGGAACTTTTCTTCATCCTTAAGGATCAGTATTGCCTCTCAAGCCTTGCCGTAGATCGTTTTGGGTGACAGGTTCGAGGACGACTAAGGTTGGTTCATGACACTAACCTATCTCATGTGATCAATGTTGAGTATGAGGAGATTTTGGCTGATGAGTCTATTTTGGAACAACTGATTTATATTGTGGATAAGAGTTTGAATGTTTTTAGGTTGGCACCATACCCTTGGTTATTTATTTGTTGAATCGTTGTAATATTCACGATGTAAAATTGTATATTGGGTTGGATTTTCATACTCAGTTCCCTAATGACCATGTTTGGGAATTATAGCGATGGTTAGGAAGACAAGAATGAGGATGAGTCATTATAAGGTGGGGAGGTTGTAAGATTCGTGAAATCATGAAGGTATGTATTTTTTAAAATTTAGGTGAATTTGTTTTTATTTTTTTCATTGTAATGTTTACTGGATTTATGAGGTGGTTCAATAGTGTTTCAGGTATTTGGAAAACAAATGAAAAGTAATATAGCACATCCAGTGAATATTTCATGGTTGTTATATGGTTAAAGAAGATTTTGGGCCCAAATCATGATATCTAGGAGGAGGGGTGGAAGGTAAGGTAGGTCATTCAAGGGAGATATCTAATCCATGAGGGCTTGTGCTAAGGCATTCTGCACAGTGCTTCTTGGTTTATCAGATAGTGTGGTGCTCCCAAGGAAAACGTGTGACATAAATCCCTCACGTACAATGGTTGGTGCTTAGTTTTCATTTAATTTAGAAAATTTTGAATCCAAACCATACACATCATTAAAATGTAAAAATTCATTTTTTTCATGTGCCTTGGGATTTTTAGGATCTCACATGTCCCCCTCTCTTACCTCCATCCCTTGTGAAAGTCCTATCCTCTCATGGGATAATAAATATTGATCTTTCTCATTTCTCGGCTATTATGAGAATAGTTGGATGCATATCGAAGATCAGGGTAAGCCTAATCTTCTAGTTTGTTCAATTTTATGGATTAGTAATTGTAAATAATTTTATCATCTTATGATTCATTGAAACTACACTTTTCTTATTTATCATTAATTGGTGTTTCAAGTGGTTCATTAATCCGGATCTATGGAAATTCATAATGGTGTTTTAATTATTTAATCTATGTTAGGTGGTATATAATTTATATTTCTTGGTTTTGTTATAGATTATTTCATGTATGGTTGGGATATTGGTGTTCTATTATTTTTAATTTGACTAATCTATTAGGGTCTGGTAAAATTGTAAGCTAAATGATAAATTAAAACCCTTATGATCACCCTAGAATGTGTTGAAGATGATTTTCCTAATTAGGGCCACCCATGGGGTGGTCCACTATGCCCCCAATAAAGAAAATGGTAGTTTTAAAAATGAAATTTACTTATATTAAAATATAATCCATGATAAATTTTTTGATATGTTAGTTTAAATCATAAATGGCACCAATGGAGAATGTTTCTATTTTATGGTAGTTTTATAAGGGATTGTTTTTTATAATGTGAAAAATGAGTGAAATTTATTAGTGAGAATTTGTAAAATATCTTGTGAAATTGGAGAGGAAATGCTTATGTGAATTTAGGAATATGAAATGGAAAATGTATAAATGGATTAGTGAATGGCTATATATAATCATGTTAAATGTGCTAAATGTTAATAATGGTTAAATATTCTAAATTGGTTAATTAATGGAAATTGTGGAATATGTGAAATGGGATAGCATATAGAATGTGGGGAAGATGAAAATTGGGTAATGTCATGGAAAGGGAAATTGATTAAAAGGGTTTTTCTGAAAAAATAGTCAATGGTTTAACGGGTTTAATTAGAAGGGTGATTTTTTTTGTTGTATGAAATTTGAAATGTGATTGTATTATGTTTGTTTAAGTATGTTTTGTTATATATTATATCTGATAATAGTTAAATTTTTATTCCTACTAAGATTTTTTGTTGTGGGGAATTATACGTTGGGGTTTTGTACCTATGGGTATTTCTAGATTGAGCCTCTACACCACACCCCAAAAATCATGAATCATAGAATTAGATCGATCTTTTATACCTCTAATAGTGGCATTTGGTGAAACAATTACGAATGATGATCCAATTTTAATGCGATGTAAATGATTATAAAATATTTACCCCTTATGAGATATGGAAATTCATTATTACCCTTATTCTTAGTGATTTATTCTCTTGTGTCATTGTGTAAATAATGTAAATTCTTAACCAAGTGAACATGTATTAGGAAATGGATTAAGTGATGAAAATTGACTTAATGATAAATATGGATCTAATATTATTAATGGTTAAATAAAACAATTGTACCTAATAGAACCTGATATCTCTTGTTTACATTTTTATTTATTTAGTTCTTGAATGCACTAACTATTTGGACTAGATATTTTGTAGACCCAATTAGTGGTGTCCTACTGAGGAGTACTCATACACTTCTTGGGCCCCCCTTAGGTATACAATTTTTTTTAGTTTTAAGGGATGAAAATGGAAAATACCCTATGTTTTGGATTTGAGTTGGGCTTTGGGATTGCATGGATGATGATATGGACTAGGAGTTCAGAACTATTATGGTGGATTCATTTATTAGTATTTATTTTGTTTTTTTTCTTAACCATTGGAATGTTTGCATGAAAATACATATTTATTATATTTTTTTTATTTTTATCTCATTTTGAAACCGGTTTAGAATTAATGTTTTTGTTTTTTTCTTATTTACATTATTTCATATGTTATGTGTAGTGTCTTACTCTAGTAAAGGTGAAATAGTCTCACCTTGTGAATTATCAGACCCTCACTACTAGATAGACAACTTTGAGAAATGGGGATATTTTCTTGATGTCATGTGGATACCCATCTCAAAGAACTAGTTTTTATGCTCGAAGTCGAGGATGTTACCTTTGTTATCACTACTACTAAGGTGGAGCCCAATAATTATGTTTTGATAGGTACCATTGTTATTCATTCAGTAATAATGGATATATAATATTATTTTTCATCTAAAAATTCATTCATAACATTAATTATTAGTAGAACTATGAAAACACCACATCAAAATATAGAGTTTGAATTATTTCGGAGAATAGGTAATTGGGAAATTATTGAATCAATCGAATATAACTCGTATAATGTTAATAATTGGGGATTGAACCTCTCATTCAATCTGTTCCTAATACCTTTGGTGGAGTTCATCGTTATATTGGACTTCGATTAGATATATTTATTGAAAGACAAACAATGATTGTCTCTAAAGGGACATCACTATTCACAACCTAATGAATCCTCAAATTATAGACATGTTTTAGAAGTAATATAAATCTCTCTAGGAATCAACATCTCAATTATTGATACCATTTACATATGAGAGAGAATATCTAGATAAAATTATTGAGATAAATGAAATGAGGTGATTGAATACATGATCATTGTGAGGGACTACACTAATGTCTTCCCTAAAGAATTTATTATTCTTCCTCTTGATAGAGAAGTTGGGTTATCGTTTGAACTTATTCATATATAACATACAATATCAAATAAACCTCAAGGAATGGTCACCATAATGTTGTAGGAACCCAATAATATATTATAGGAGAACTTGGACAAGCATTTTATATTACTATGTTCTTCACTGTGTGCTGGGATAGTCTTATTCCTTGTGATGATGTAGAAATCAATGTTCAACATCATTGATTTTGGTGAGATGAAAAAAATCATGATAATGATCAAGTATAACCATTCATGGACATATGACTTGTTCACTCAACTAAATTGGCCATTTTTTCTCTATAGTTGGAAATATGTGGTGGTTTTACCAATTAATGGTGAGTATAGAATATATTCCCATGACATACTTTCAAATAGGTTATAACAACTATGAGTTGATAGTGATTGTATTTGGACTCACTAATTCTCTAACAGATTTCATGAATTTAATTGGAAAAATCTTTATTGATTACATCAAAAAGATTTTGATAATCTATATATATGATATTCTGATATAAATAAAGAGTTTGGAGGAACATACAGAGTATTTGAATATTATCCTATAGATTTTTTGAAGGGAAAAACATTATGAAATGTATAGTAAATGTTGGATCCGGAGTGACGAAGTATCATTCAAGGGGAATGTAATCAATAAAAAAAAATATTGATAGACACTTACAAGACAAAATAAATATAATATTATCCTTAAAAACATCAATAAAAGGTATCAATGGTTTCCACTGTATAGCTGGGTTTTACCAAATATTTTTTGAATAACATATCATGATTATAAAACCCAATAACCAAGATGAATCAAATATGTGTAATGTTTGTATGAACAGGTTAATGTAATGAATACTTCAAACTATTGATAAAAGGGTTTCTCACTAGACTTGTACTCATAATATTGACATGAGGGGGACATTTTTTTGTATAACGATGCTTCAAAGAAGGTATTTTGTTGCGTATTGATGAAAAATGATAAAGTGATTTCACATCCCTCATGGTAGTTGAAAACTCATGATAAATAATACCCAATCCATGATATGAAGTTAGTGATTGTAATGTTCACATTGGAAATCTGGCGGAATACTCTCTATGAGATGAATTTTGAGTTATATATTGATCACAATAGTTTAAAATATATATTCAAAGAGATGTAACATAATATAATATTCAATTATTGTTGGAGATCATCAAGGATTGTTACTGTTTATGTCATTGTCATCTGGGTAAAGAAAACAAATTGGAGGATACTCTAAGAATATGGGTCAGAAATCATTATAAATGAGGATATTTGAGAAGGATACAATCTTTTCATATATGTAAATGATGGAAATTAGAATAATTTTGGATGTAACATCATCCATCCTTTCCAATATAATTTCCCTACCATCCCTTATAGGGAAAATAAAGGATGCTCAATGAAATGATGTCAAAATTACAGAAAAGATATAATCTATGAAAAATGGGAAATCCCCTTAGATCAAAATTTATGTGGTTTATGTCTTTAAATTTTCGTTCTAATATGGTGTACCATCCAATTCAATGATAAGGAAAGATCATATGAGTTATTCCCATAGCTCAAACATCTCTATTCACCCTAGAAGCATAATGAAAGATCGATATACCTGAGTCTACATTTTGGGGGACTATATGAGGAATGTTATTTCTGAATATACATAAATTTTTTGGTATATCATAAAGAGAATGGTGAAAGGTAAAATTATAAGGGAATTACGAAACTATTACTCATACTAACATGTAAATGGGAAAACATAACCATGGTATTTTTATCACTACCCATCTTAAGACATTTGTATGAAATAATGAAATGGGTGGTCATTTGGGTCATCTTATAATGATAGATCACATTATCAATGTTTTATTGAACTTATCAATCATACAAATTCCATGGATATACAACAATGAAGTGGTGAGGCTGCATTGGGTATTAATATCAATTTTATCAGATCAATATCTAGTATTTTGTTATATGTCCAAAAAATGTCTCCAGTATGCTCTAAACATTTTGTTGAACATTAATAAGTCTTATCAACCTAAACTCGATGGAAAATATGAGAAGAAAATTAATATATTGGAATACATGTTAAAATATTTTTTTATTGACTTAAAAGGATGATGTGATCATCATTATCATTTGGTCAAGTTCACATACAATACTATTTTCCACAAAATCATTTATATAGATCCATATGAACCCATTTATGAGAAAATAAGAATAACACTAGAATACTAGGATGAAGTTAGTGATTATAAGTTGTTACGACCTAAAATAGAGAAATAAATGTTATAAAAGGCTGAAATTATTCATCTTAATGTAATGTTAATTTAATGTGGACAAATAATACATACAGATAATCATTGACGGGACCTAGAATTTATGGATAAAGATATGGTATTACTCTACATATCTCTATAAATGAGGATAATATGACATTGGAAGAAATGAAAGTTGAGTCCCATGTACGACATCCTCTTTGAGATTCTTGATCCTATTGGAGTTGTGTCATATCGACTATAACATCAACCAATCTTGTATGATGAATATGATATATTCCACATATCCCTCTAGAGTATGTACATACCAAATCCCGCCCATGTACTGAATTCATATGATGTACATTTGGAAGATTTTCTCTTTTACAAGGAGAATACCATTAATTTCCTGGATCATAGAGATAATGTTCTATACAACAAGACCACTAAAATATTCATTTCACTATTGTGGAAACATAATTACGATGATCCAACATGATAACTAGAGGGAGAAATATAGGAGCTATTCCCTCCCCAATTTTCAAATTTGTCTGTAAAATAAAATTTTTAGTGAGAAATTTCATAACTGGGGAAGAATGTTATTACCAAGAATTAGTTCAATGAAATATTTCATTCTATTATTTTTTTAACATCTTATTTATCAAATAAAATCTCTTAGAGGAAACAATAAAAACATTATAAATTATGAACTAATGAAATAAGAGATATTTATATAAATTAACGAAACTAAACTAATGAAACAGTTACATGTCCTTAGTAATATTAATTCGAATATTACGAATAATAAACAACCTAATCGAGTTTTAACCTCACCAATGAATATAGAAATAAAATTTCGTCATATTATAAATGAAAATATGATATATTTATGACATGGAATAAGTTAAAAAATGTTTTAAAAATGATAAATTAAATATTGGTATACTTATGAAACATAAATGTTTATTAATACTTTTTAAACTAATATAATAGTTTAGAAGAAGATTTATCTTCATAAAACATTTTAATGAATTTATTTTTTTATGTCTTATGTTTATAATATAAATTTATGAAACCCTACTTTTTTTCAAAATTTTATTAAACAATATAGATTTTTATATTTTTTAAGGATTAATTATTTTAAATGAAAATGAAAATTTTCATATTTATAGAATTTCTATTCTTAAAATTGAGTAAAATTTTTAATTCTTCACTTCCAAATATTGTTATGGTGATTTTTATACTTTTTTTCAATAATTGATTTTTTGGTGAATAGTAAAATACAATAATTTATGTTTTACAATATATAAATGAAATATTGAGCTGTGGTTGATGTATGAATATTGTAAGAACCATTGGTTCAAACTCAGTTGCAGTAGTTACTATTTTTAGTCACCAGAAGAAGCGATATTCATATACTTGAGACAAAAAAATAATCAAATGAACAAAATAATCAAAAGACACTCATCTCCTCCATTATAAATAACAACCCTTGCCAACTCTTCTCATCCCATATTAAAAACCACGAATCAGGTCATAAAAATTACTAATACTCTTCCCAAGTCTCTTCCCCATGTCCTATATACTTTTTTATAAACAAAATACAAAACCTCATTCACTTAATTTGGATCGCAATGATAATATTTCAAAAGGAAAAATCCTCTTTCTTTTCATTTAAATTCATTTAACTTTCAATTATTTTTCTTTTCCTCTCCCCCCCAACCTCTTATAAAAGTGAAATTATAACTCCATTATATTTCATATAATTTAATGTTATTTTATAAATGTATATTCCCATCATAATTTCTCTTCCCCTCCCCTTTTGTTCTAAAAATTAAAACATGGTTCGTGATGTATTAATTTATCTCATTCGAGAATGAGGAGTTTACAATTTCCATTAACTCCTTCAGGTATAGTCGTAAAACAATTTATATTTATAAAAGGTATTATAATATATGTATTAAATATTTTATAATGATATATATCTAGGATATATAATTTATTTTAATTAATAAAAAATAAGTTCCTAATGATCAAAAAACTGAAAAATATTCTAAATTGTTATCAATAATGATTTTTCAAATGAGTCATCATCACATCAAGAAAAAATAATATATCAAAAAAATAAATATCACATAGCTTCATAAATAATATATGATTTCAATTTTAGAAATCTATTCACATTTATCATGATATTCTATTCATATATATCGGTATATGGATCATAAAAACCAATGAAAAGTATGCTCTGAGAAAATTGAAATTTTATATTATAACTAATCAAAAACGTCTCTAAATAAAAATATAAAAATTATATTAATTCAAATAAATGTTAAATTTTTTTAAAATTCAATAACTAATTAATTTAATATAATTTTATAGGAAATTAATTATAAGTGATGAAAACTTTCCGACATATTTTGAGATTCTCTATAAACCCCCATTTTCCTTCATGTTATGATTCATATATCTTCATCCCAATATAATACTACGTTATTATTATATAAAAAACTATAAATTTCATTTATATGTTCCATACTCATGTATATAAATCAGTTCATCCTTCTTTTATTAGGAAATACATGTCTTAAAAAGGATCCCTTCTCAATTATTCCTGATAGGAAAAAATGACTATATGAAACATCATAGTTCATACATGTTTCTATGTACACTCCATATTTTATTCCATGCTCCAATACATTATTTAAACCACTAATTTTATATGTAAAGCTCTCTTGGTACATTTCTGGTTTTATACCAATAATTTTTCCTTTTCTGTTTTAGATAATCGTTAATATTTTCCTTTAAATTGCACTAAAGTGGCTCATTTATAAATATTTTTAAAAACTATTTTTACTGGTTTTTAAATAATTTGAAAATAATTCATTATTATATTTTCTTATTTTACCTCACAAATTTCCATGTATGTTTTAAATTGATTATTTCATGGATACTTTTATTATAAACCCATTTCATATTCTTTATGGTAAGATTATGATACCCATTTCATTCAATGGGTAAACCCTATATTTAATATTTATTTTGAACACATATTCAAAGAACATGTTATGATGGGTGCAATAGATATAACTTTTAGGAATTGGGTAATGTTTTTTCTTATGAGACTCCGTGTGAAATGGTTTGAGTGGTTAACCTTTACTCATTCTCCACCATGTGTAATGGCTTATGTGGTTAGCCTTGATTCGTGATTATTTCATGCTTCATGATGATTCAACATTTCAATTATTCTGTGAACACATTATCCCATGTTGTATATGTTATTCTCTCACATGTTTATGTTATATGCATTTTTATATCATCATGTAATTCCTTCCAACACAATTTCTATGATTTATTTGTATTCTTATTCCCTTACAATAATTATAGGCTCATCCCATATTTCATTTCTAACCCAAGTTATCCGATGAAGATGTATTTTTTCAACGGAAGTCAATATTTCTATAAAAAGATAAAATTAACGATGTTTTTTATAGTTATGCATGTAATCTTCCAAAGGCGTTATATTGTATGATTCCTTGGTTGTAATTGTTTGTAAATCATGCTTAAAATTATGTAAAATGATAGAGTCATTAGAGAATTGACATAAAAAATAATTAGAAACTGCATGAAATCAATGTTCATAAGAAGTTCATAAGGTTGTGATGGAAAAATTAAAGTGAATGAGTGATTCATAAAATAATTCATTCCCATAAATACATACATCATCAAACATGAAAACATAGAAAATACCAGATTCACTATAATACATATTCATGAGACATGTGATATGAATAATCATCATTTGATGCATTATAAACCCTTCAAAATAATTTAATATCTTTTTTAAAACATGTGGGATCATATTCCTAAAACCCATTGAAAAGTATTTAAATTATAATAACTATAAATTCAACATAAAATATAATTGTTTACTAATTAATTTATGTGATAAATGGGATAACCCATTGTATAATATATAAATAGATCATCTGATGTTGTATGAACCACCCCTTCATATAATCAGTAACATGTTCACCAAGTGTTATATAGGTCACCCCATTGTATAATAGATAATGGTATAACCTGATATTATCTTTGCCACCCCATAATAAAATATTTAGCCACCTCACCTGGTGCTACCTTAGATTCCCCATCATATAGTATGTCTAATAAAGACAACCTAAATATATTAGAGAGATATTTCATAATAAAACTCAGAGAAACAATCATTATTCCTTTTAAAAACATGATTAACACTTAGAAATTTATTTGTGTGTCATAAAAATCAATTTGATGCATGATTATACATTGGGTAAGAAATGGGTTCCATAAAAATCTTTTAAAAACATTATTAACCACTTGAAAATAAACAGGTTCCATAACAATCCCTCTAAAATATTATTAACCTATTTAAAAGAAACTAGTTCCATAATTATGTCATTAAAAAATTATTAAATAGTTTAAATGGAACGAGTTCTATAAAAATAACATTAAAACAATCATAATACATACAAAGAAATAATATAATGGTATATTTTCAACAAATATATTTTTTATTTACATTAAAGTGTTATTTTAAATGATAAATAGAAACATCTTAAAAAATTATTATAAACCTCTCTGGGGGAAAAATATCATATTCATTTTGAAAATAACTTTTTAGGAAATAATTTTTTTTGAAAATAACTCAATTTTAATAACCACGAAAATCAATATAAATTTAGTTTTAAAAATTTATTTCATGAATAAAATTACCATTTGGATTTGATAAATGATTTATAAAATATTTTGTTAAAGAATTGTAATAAAACCTAGTTTTGGTGAAAAACATATATTCGAACGAAGTGGGAAATAAAGATAGCTTTTCTTAAAAAAATCAAAAAAAATTTATGTAATAATGATTGGTAAAATTTTTAAATTATTTTAAAATATAAATATTTACTATATGAGAAGATAATTCATGAGAATTATAATTTTTCAATATTATATACTTAATCATACAAAATCTAGACAAATGATTTTACCGCAAAAAAAGACACTTA
>CAUJRU010002998.1:0-59622 GCA_963277665.1 Viscum album
TCAATTTCTAAAAAAATTGACACTCTCACACTGAGGATGTTGACTTTAGGCACCATTGTCACGACCCGACCCAACAGGGCTTGAGCCACGACTCCCCAAGCTCACCTTCAATAGGCCAGGGGCTGGCATCTAGCGTCGAGTAGGATATCACACACATGGGAGGCATTAGCCTAAGTTACCTATACACACTCACCCACATACAACTCCATGAAACAGTGCAGAGATATATAAAACTGAAAAGTAAATGCATGCATACAACTATCCCATAACTAGGGTACAGCAGAAGAACAAAAGGGAAAAACAGGGCCCACCAAAAGAAAACTACAAAGCGTCCAACCTGCTTAGAAGGAGGGAAACGCTAACAAAAGCACCATCAGAAAGCTCCTCAGCACAGCTCTGGTAAGACTCCACGGTCACCCGTTCACTTAGCTCCACCTGCTCCGGGTCCTCCTGGGACTCCGTCGAAAGGCTTGTGGTTTGCACAAGACACAAACATGTGCGGGAAAATCCCATGCAGGGGTGAGTATAACAATACTTAGTAGGCACCCCAAAAACCCAAAACAAAAGAGATCAACTGAAAGGCAATAGTCTACTCATCCCAGACAGAGGGAACCTAGACGAGAGCGAAACTCCATCTCGTGACCATCCTTGGATAAACACAACTAGTCATCTCAAATCAGGTGTATGCCCATACATACACCTTGAACATCTAGATATACTCATCTCATGAACCAAGCCACATGAGGTACCAACCTCATCACCAGAAATGGTTCACAACTAGGAGAGAACACTCCATGATCACTATCATCCCAAATGACACCCGTCTGAGAGATACACTCCATCGCGTCCCACACAAACATCTTAGATGCTCACCCGAGAGATCACGCTCGTCAGATACCATCTCTGAGGAAACCACGCTGAAACAGAAAGAACAACAAACTCCTTAGGTAGGGGATCACTCCTAGGGTCCGCTAGGGGATACCAAAACCCACACCGGTATATGAAGATCTCACAGATGGAGGATCACTCCCAGGGTCGGAGAGGGGATACCACAACCCGATCTGGAATTCGTAGATCTCACAGATAGAGGATCACTCCCAGGATCCACTGAGGGATACCACAACCCAATCTGGCACAAGATAGAAACATGTCACTCAGATAGAGGATCGTCACCCGTGTCACGACGGTCACGATGATACTGACACCCTATCTGGTATATCTCGCGTTGTATGGGATCAAACTAATGATGTCGCAACCCTACTAACACCACGTGCTGAGTAGGGGATCGTATAACCAACGATACTGCAACCCTACTATAATCCTCATGCTGAGTAGAGGACCGTATACTTGACGATGCCACAACCCTACTAAGCATGGCCCACTGCGTAGGGGATCATATTCCTGATGATGCCACAAACCCTACGGGGTTAACCTGCTAGATAGGTGATCCCCGCCCATGGATAAGCGGTTACAGTGATAACAAGAACCCAATCTAGGGGAACGATGTTAGAGGATCCCGCTTCGGGCCCACCAGAGGGATGCCACAACTCCAACAGATAAAACATCCCATCGAGAGGATCACAAACCTATACTAAGGTTGTGATGTCGTGCAAACCCTCGTAGGAATGAACCAAGGGAGTACCCTCGACCACTACTGTTCCAAATGTCACTAACCCGAGCAACCCGCCACAATGCCACACTGTGCACCTCCAAGGCCGATACCGAGGCCATCATCGTGATCCATGCGGAAAAACACACAGGATAGGATGTTTACTCACCCGAAACGGACAACCAGTGAAAAAGGCACTATTCATCGTAGCTAGCTCGTGTGGAGCCCACACTACGATCCCAAAACTCACCAAGCAGATCATACCACTGCGATCATGTCGGAAAAACACACAGGATCGACTACTCGATCGTCCCAAATAGACACCTAGTGAAAAGGGTACTATTCGCCGAAGCCAACCCAGGTGGGGCCCACACCACAGTCCCTAAACTTGTCAATAAGATCCCACCATTGCGATCTTCTCAGAAAAACACATAGGATCGACTATTCATCCGCCAAAATCAGACTCCTGGTGAGAAAGTTGTGTTTCTCCGTAAACGCCCAAACCCATCCTCGTGGGTCCCGCAACCTAAACTCGGTCCCAACACCCAAAAACCAATAAGAGAAGTCTGTTGAACCATCAGGGCCTCATCTCCACTGACAGCATGTCAATCGGACGCTCTGGGTAGAAGATACAACAACCCGAAGTCGAATAATAATAAAATATTAATATTTTATTCGACATTTCAAGATCCCGGGCCATAATCCCAAACTCTGAAACCCCCGAACCCACACTGAGGGATTCACCTCGTTTCCAAGGTAGCGTCGCCGCAGACGGAACGTGATTCGGATCTCCAGGGTGCAAGAGACAGGGGTTTAAAACCCCGGTGTACAAAGAGAGGGTCGGCCGGCCTGGGCCGGCCGGCGGACCTCGCTACCGCGGCGCAGCACAGCGTGCGCACGCGGCTGGCCGACCCTTACCGCGGGGGTCACTGGTGATTGAAACTAGACCGCCGCACTATGGCGGTCCCGATTGATTCCCGCGGCCCACCGCCGCGGGCCGGCGGACTTTCTGAGGGCCGTCGAGGGCACCCCGAGGGTCCAAACACGCATCCGAAGGCATCTGCGCGCCCCCCGGAACCAGATCTACGCATCTGCAGGCTCAAAATAGAGAAAACACAACCAAATCGGGATCCAAGATTTTGAAACTCAAAATTCCTACCTGTTGGCGGATCGCCGAAACTTCGGGTGCAGAACGATGCCCGCGACGCGCTGGAGCTCGATCTGTTGACGATCGGCGCTGAAAACGGACATTTATAGCTCGAATTAACGAAGAATGGATGTGGGGGTGGGGGTCGTCACCTACGCCTAAAAGGTGAGGGAGGGGGAGAGATGATTGGTTTTAATTTTTTTTTAAATAAAAACTTCATTTTATCTCCCCGCTAACACGCCTCCGACCCGGCACCAGACGCCAACTAAAATTATGTCGCGCCTAGGGTAAACACAGCGTTCTGAACACAACAGCGCACTCAAAATTGTGATCTGAGACTCTGTTCAGGAGTTATTCAAGCCTACTCTCATAAATAAACTTTTCCATTTATTTATGAAAATTCCCCTGGTGGCTTTTCTCACAGCAGGCCCGTGCCCGCAAAGTTTACACCTAGCCTAGGGTAAACAGCACGCTCGAGACACAACCGTGCCCTCAGATTCCCATTTTGAGCTACCTTTTAGGAGAAAACACACCCCCACCACATGCATAGTATAAAAATACTTAATGTTTTTTATAAAATTAATTTTGGGCACACTAGGCCTCAGAATCGCATGTCGTCTTCTCACATAGCTTTGGAATTATTCATAGGAATATTCCAAAGTATAACAGGTCAAAAACCCGAGTCACTACGTCCTCCCCACCTTCGAACTTTTCATCCCTGAAAATCCATAAGCACAATAAAAGCAACTGGACTCCCAACTAGATCTCACACACTAGTGAGTTCGCCAACAAACACCCATGCCTGAACACATAAGTCAGAGGGACTCATCTACCACACCTCAACACTATCCGCTTTGGGTGGAACTGACTCTCCCACACGGTTTTTATCACGTCACAAAAATGCATCTCGGTGGGGGAAGGATCCCTCTTCCTCACACATTCGAAGCATGCCAAACAACACCCACACAGGGTCTTACCAACGCCCTGGACAAAACTCGAGCAAGCAACGGAAAGGGAAGAGTACCGCTAAACAGTGTCTATCAAAATACTGTAGAAAGTAGAAAGGACACAAAGTGTACATCTATCTATCTGCGGAGCATCTGGGTCAAAAGTCTCTAGGTTATGCAGCTTTCCTCGCCCTCACCCTCTACATCCCTAATCTTGGCGTGGACCACCTGGGGGTGGGGGTGGTAGAAACTGATACCGCCTACCACCTCCTGTTGTTTTACCCGCTCCGTCGCCACGTCTGCCACCCTACGGACCTCCTTGCTCGAGATGCTACCTCTTCCAAGGCAGTTTGTCGACTGGCTCCCTCTCAGCATCACGACAGGTTGGACAATCTCTATAAAGATGTCCCCGACCGTCGCAAGCGTAGAACCGCCTCTCCTGTGGCTGACCAAAACTGGCATGCAAGCCCTGTGAGCCCTAAGCCTTAGATCCTCCATCCTGGGGTCGCCTCTGGAAACCTTGGCCACATCAAGACCCTTGCGCCTACCGCCGTCTACCATATTTCGATCCGACTGATGAAGTCTCAGCTCTCACATGCCCAGCACTAATAGGGGGGATCTGTTCTGCCAGAAATATCTTCACCACCAACGCTCGCTCCAGCACTCTAGCATAGGTGGGCAGACACAGGGAAACCACACCTGCCCGGATGTCTCTATGTAACCCCTGCTCGAAGGTCCAAGCCCTAAATAACATGTCTAAAACCATATCGAGGGAGTAGCACAACAGGTCTGTAAACCTCGCTGAGTACTCCGACATAGTCATGCCCTCCTGCTGAAGCTGCAGAAGCTCCTGAATCCGCACTGACCTCAACGTCACAAGATAGAACTCTTCCTTGAAGAGCTAATAAAACTCTTCCCACATGAGAATATCCTCATCGTGGTACTGCATCACCAAACTCCACCATCGCCTGGATGAACCATGCAGAAGGCTCACCGCTAGGACCACCATCTGATCTGGGGGTGTCCTCACCCGGTGGAAAACTCAGGTGACTGCTTCGAGCCAGTCATCAACTGCCTAAGGGTCTGGATCACCCCAGAACCTTAGAGGTCACTGTCTCTGGAACTCGTGCAGCACACTCATCCTGCACGCAACCTCATCTTGCACTGTCGGCGCAACTAGCTGCTCGACAGGTGGTGGCTCAACTGGCGGACCTCCTGGAGGTCTAGCCTTAGAACCTGCACCCTAGTCTATAGCCTCTACACGGGGTGGATCGTCACCACAATCCCACTACAAAACCCTCACTGGCTATCGTCATAGAGACATCCTGAAATAAAATCAAGATGCTCCATGGTCAAAGAGTATATATGGAGAGTTAAGTCAATAAGGACAAGGAAAATCCTAAAACCCAGTCCTATATGATGCATGTACTGTTATGTCCCTGTGACTAGTGTCCAAACGTCCTGAGTCGAAAGGCAGGTTATCAGAGTCCTAGTGAATGGATACGTCAGTCGCCGCACCAACATTGGAGTCCCTAGCCTGAATGATGAACTCGAAACATCTTGACATTGCCGCTATGTAACCCAAACCAAACTCACAGCTAGACCAGCTACACTCTGAGATCCCAAATGTGGAACCTTCTTTGATACCACTCTATCATGACTCGATCCAACGGGGCTTGAGCCGCGACTCCCCAAGCCCACCTTCAATAGGCCAGGGGCTGGCGTCTAGCGCCGAGTAGGCTATCACACACATTGGAGGCATTAACCTAAGGTACTTGTACACACGCACCCACATACACCTCCATGAAATAGTGCAGAGATATATAAAACTGAAAATTAAATGCGTTCATACAACTATCACACAACCAGAGTACAACAGAAGAACAAAAGGGAAAAACAGGGCTCACCAAAAGAAAACTATAAAGCATCCAACGTGCTCAGAAGGAGGGAAACACTGTCAAAATCACCACCGGAAAGCTCCTCGGCACAGCTCCGGTAAGACTCCACGGTCACCCATTCACTCAACTCCACCTTCTCTGGGTCCTCCTGAGACTCTGTCGAAAGGTCTGTGGTATGCACAAGACACAAACATGTGCGGGAAAAGCCCATACATGGGTGAGTATAACAATACTCAGTAGGCACCCCAAAAACCCAAAACAAAAGAGAGCAACTGAAAGGAAACAGTCCGCTCATCCCAGCCAGAGGGAGCCCAGACAAGAGAGAAACTCCATCTCATGACCATCCTCGGCTAAACACAACTAGTCAGCTCAAATTAGGTGTATTCCCATACATATAACTTCAACATCCTGATATACTCAGCTCACTCACCAAGCCAAATGAGGTACTGACCTCATCACCAGCAATGGTTCACAACCAGGAGAGCACACTCCACGATCACTGTCATCCCAGATGACACCTGTCCGAGAGATACACTCCATCGGGTCCCACACAAACATCTCAGACGCTCACCCGAGAGATCACGCTCGTCGGATACCATCTCTGAGGAAACCATGCTGAAACAGCAAGAACAACAAACTCCTCAGGTAGGGGATCACTCCTAGGGTCCGCTAGGGGATACCAATACCCACACCAGTATACAAAGATCTCACAGATAAGGGATCACTCCCAGGGTCCGCTGGGGGATACCACAACCTGATCTGGCATTCGTAGATATCACGGATAGGGGATCACTCCCAGGGTCCGCTAAGGGATACCACAACCTGATCTGGCGCTCGACAGAAACACATCACTCAGATAGAGGATTGCCACCCGTGTTACGATGGTCACAACGATACTGAAATCCTATCTGGTACATCTCGTGTTGTAGGGGATCTAACTAATGATGTCACAACCCTACTGACACCACGCGCTGAGTAGGGGATCATATAACCAACGATATCACAACCCTACTATAATCCTCATGCTGAGTAGGAGATCGTATACTTGACGATGCCACAACCCTACTAAGAATGGCCCACTGCGTAGGGGATCATATTTCTGATGATGCCACAAACCCTACGGGGTTAACCTGCTAGATGGGGGATCGCCGCCCATGGATAAGCAGTCACAGTGATACCAAAAACCTGATCTAGGGGAACGATGTTAGAGGATCCCGATCTGGGCCCACCGGAGGGATGCCACAACTCCAACATATAAAACATCTCATCGAGAGGATCAAAAACCTATACTAAGGTTGTGATATCACGTGAACCCTCATAGGAATGAAATAAGGGAGTACCCTCAACCACTGCTGGTCCAAACATCACTAACTCGAGCGACCCGCCACAATGCCACACCGCGCACCTCCAAGGCCAATACTGAGGGCACCATCGCAATCCATGCAGAAAAACATGCAGGATAGGATGTTTACTCACCCAAAACGGACAACCGGTGAAAAAGGCAGTATTCACCGTAGCTAGCCCGTGTGGGGCCCACACTATAATCCCGAAACTTACCAAGAAGATCATACCACTGCGATCCTCTCGGAAAAACACACAGTATCGACTACTCGATCGTCCCAAATAGACACCCGGTGAAAAAGGTATTACTCACCAAAGCCAGCCCGAGTGGGGCTCACACCACGGCCCTGAAACTCTTCAAGTGGATCCCACCATTGTGATCCTCTCGGAAAAACACACAGGATCGACTATTCATCTGCCAAAATCGGACTCCTGGTGAGAAAATTGTGTTTCTCCGTAAACGCCCAAACCCGACCTCATGGGGCCCGCACCCCAAACTTGGTCCCAACATCTGAAAACCAAATAAAAAATTTCATCGTACCATCATGGCCTCAACGCCACTGACGGCACGTCAATCGGACGCTCCGGGTAGAAGATACAACGGCCCGAAGTCGAATAATAATAAAATATTAATATTTTATTCGACGTTTCAAGCTCTCGGGCCATAATACCAAACTTAAAAACCCCTGAACCCACACCGAGGGGTTCGCCTCGTATCCAGGGTCACGTCGCCGTAGACGGCATGCGATTCAGATCTTCATGGAGCAAGATATGGGGGTTTAAAACTCCCGTGTACCAAGAGAGGGTCAGATCGGCCTGAATCGGCCGGTCCGGCCGACCTGGGACGGTCGGCGGACCTTGCTAATGCGGCACGCGTGTGTGGATGGCCGACCCCCACCGTAGGGGTCACCGATTATTGACACCGTACCCCCGCACCGCGGTGGTCCCGGTTGATTCTCGCGGCCCGCCGCTGCGGGCAGTGGACCTTCCAAGGGCCGGCGAGGGCCGACGAACCTTCCAAGGGCCGCCGGGGGCACCCTGGGGGTCTAAACGCGCATCCAAAGGCATCTACGCGCCCCTTGGGACTGGATCTACACATCTGCAGGCTCAAAACAGAGAAAAACCAACCAAAACAGGATTTGGGATTTTGAAACTCAAAACGTCTACCTGTTGGCGGATCGCCGAAGCTTCGAGTGCAGAACGATGCCTGCGACGCGTTGGAGCTCGATCTGCTGATGATTAGCGCTGAAAATGGATGTCCGTTGTAACGCCCTGACCCCAGTAACCCAGAGTCAGTGAATTATTACATAACATTGGCATGATCACAAAAGATCAAGTCTCGAAAGACCGATTAGTTTAGTAGACTTAGAATCACTAGATACATTCATAAAGTTTACATTACATCATAAAGTGAAAAACTACAACAACATCTTGTCTCCATATACCACACTCAGATACCCTCATACTATCCCTGTAGGTCAATCATAAAATACTTCTTCCTATCCTAGGAAAAATAAAACATAGAAAGGGGTGAGCTCAGATGCCCAGTAAGGATAACAATATAGCGGAAACTTTCATAAATAAGTATAAACAATTAAGGCAATGTCTAACTAAAACAAAAGCCTTTTAAACTTGAACTTCAGCATAATATGGCAGAAATAAAATTAAATAATTTCATTTACTTATTCACATGGATATTCTACTAGTCGAATAATCATATGCAATATCAATAACCACTTTCATAATGATGGAATGTATAATGCCAGACTATCATAACCACATAGTCAAGGCCTCGTGCCAAGACTACAAATAAGATTTTTTCAAGGCCTTGTACCAAGACACTAGTTTGTCTCATGAGACCTACCGATGCATCGAGGAGCTATACCGAGCTACACCCGTCACTTACTAAGTCCAATGAATTCCTCATATGAAAATTTAAAACATAACATAAACATTCGTATTAAAACTAGCATACGAAATGTCAATACTTTATCTACAAACCATGAATGGTATAAAAATAGCACATCCACAGTAAAAAATTACTCATTCAATACAACATGGAAGATTGTATTGTAACATATTAACCTCAATTGAGAATAATGAAGGATATTGACATAGATGAAAATAATCATCAAAACTATTTGAGACAAATATCCCCCTTTTTCTTGAAAACATTTAAAAGTCACACTATTTGTCAAGAATCCATTTAAAAATAGATTTTTGAATCCAAGTTTCCCATTACACTTTGAAACTTTTAAAAGGAATTCTAATTTCAAAACATTAATTTCCATATAAATAAATCCTTAAAAACATTTTTAAAACATGGACATTAATGAGAATGATTTAGAATAATAAATCTTTAAAACATTTAAAATGATATTTTAGTTAGAGTTCCTAACCAAAAGAGAGACACTTGAATACAAATAATTGAGGTAATAAAAACTTTTTAATATCATGAGAATAAAGGTATTCATGATATACTATGTCAAAGTACATTATATACACCATATAAAAGTGATTTGGTGTATAACAACAAATAAGTCTCAATGGAATGTAATTTGAGATGAAATCTATTATAAAGACCGTATCCTTAGGTTAAGGATAAATCAACGACATAATTATGTGTGACAAATATAAATACACTAAATATTATTGGGTATTTAGTTTAAATCAATCAGAGGAAATTCACACATATTCTTGTAAAGACAACACCAATGAATTGGATATTTAACTCAACAAATGGAGATTGAGTTAAAATTACTCATATCAAGTTCATATCGATGACTTGAGAAATTATAAATGGAGTGATTATTTGTATCAAAATTATATCCACAGAAAGGGGAGTGGAAATTATGACATAAGCAAATGAATAGTGATTCCACACATAATCTTGGAGTAAAATAATCAATGAAGTATGCGTAAATCTGAATGAATGGAAATTGAAATTTCAAATTCCATTATTGATTTGGTAACTTAAGAAACATACACCCATGAAGTCATGATCATACAATGATGATGTAAATATCCATAAATTTAAGTATATTACAGAATTAATACAATCATGGTTAGTATACACACCACATGCAATAAATAAGCGGTGAACAATGGAAATCTCACGGAATTAAAAGTGAGATAAGAAACCCCTTACTTTGTACTTTTTCCTTGGTCGATGGTAGGTTAACCTCCTGTATAATGGTGAAATAATTGTTATTTAATTATACGAGAATTTTATACATTAATATGATATCATATATGATCTTTTAACATTGCTTTGTTAATAATATCTTAGTATTATCGTCGTTTCGGGTGTTAACTCACTCATTTTCTTTTATATGTTTTGTTACATAAGTTGTGTTTTTTTATGGACAGGTTGTATCTTATTCATATAAAAAATGATATCAAGTCCTTAAAAATTATTTTTAATCATCAAATGAGAATTATTCTTGAATGGATACGATGGGGAATGAATCTCATCGCGTTCGTGGAGACGATAGTCCGTACGTATGCACGAGCGACAATATCGTTCTTTTGATATTAAAATAATATATAATAGGATGGTATATCATATATACAGAATCATTATCATGTTATATTTATTATTTACATGAATTACACTTCATTATTATACCCATCCAAATAATAAAGTATTGAATAATAATTACACCACGACGTGGAGACGGTAATCTGTACGTACGCACGTATGGTGACATGTCATTCAAAGGATGGATAGAATACTGAATATGGTTGTACCATATTTATAATAACATTACAGTATATAGTATTTACTAGATTTATTATTTTAGAATGGAAATAACAAAAAATAATAAGTGGAAGAAGAAAAGAACTTGAAAGAGGGTGGTGAAATTATTACCTCTTCTTCGGGTTCTTCCTTTTGATTTGATAAAAATGGCTCCTTAAGTTGGCTTTATAACAAAAGGAGGGCCTCTAGGATGAAGTGAGGGAAGTTGAGAGGGTATTTGGGTAGGTTTTTTCCAAGACAAAAGGCATTGAAGGTGTGAATTAGAGGGAAGGAGGAGTGCCCTTTTATAAGAGGGGTGAGGGGCACCTTAGGAAAAGATAGAAATATTATTTTATAATAAATTCATATTCGGTTTCTAATGGATCCAAAGTGAATTATTTAAATTTTAAGGTGGGGATAGGTCGAAAAAAATTCAACCAATAGGTTTTAGACAGGTTTGGGTCACTATATTAACTTTATCTTTTTTATTTAACTCTTAGTTAAATAGTTTGACATTTACCATGTCTCTTTGTATTTTTATATTATACAGTTAATAAACTTACTATATACTTCCAAGAGACCCCCAAGTGGTCCATTAATGATACACCTATCATTATATAAGTCCTTTGGCCAAACCTTAGATTTTTAAGAATATAATATCAATTAATAATATAATATTTTTTTTAAAAACTCATTTATATCAATTTTGACACTATTTAATAATTAATTTTTGTTAAAGTCTTAATAACTTTATTAATTCGAACCAAATTAATTTAAGAAAGACTAACATGTAATATTAACCAATAAAATTTTTTTATTTCATCAAAACGTTCAAATTATATTTATTTTAACATTTATAGTACCAATTATTTGATTCTTTCATTAATAAGGAAAATACTTCAACATTATTGTGTCATAAATAAATTTAATTATTAAATGTCTAAAAATTATAAATAAAATACCATTATGTAGGAAATATTTTTAGCTTTCTAATTAATATTTATAGTTGAAAATATAACATATATAACCTTATGTAAAAATTATTTTTCTAAATGATATATGCTTATGTCATTTTTGTATTTACTTTAACTTAATTAATATAAAGTGTCATTATCACTTACAAGTGGCTCCATGGGGTCCCAAAATCGACCCAAAGATTCCCATAGTCGGAAATGTATCAACCAATAGGGTTAGGATGTGTTTAGGGTAATTTAATATTATTATAATATTATTTTTTTACCCTTATTTACCAGATTTACTCTTTAACCATGGTAAATAAAATATTTACCGAAGTAATTATTCAAAATGTCTAAAAATAAAAGTGTTGGTCAGAGTATTTAACTCAATAGGGGAGGGGTGAATTGAGTGACTATAAAAATTTCGGTTACACAAAAATATTATTTAAAAGAATTAGTTTTTCCCAAATTCAAATACAGCCCAGTTAATCAAGGATATACTGCTATAAGAGTTTGACTGTTTAAACAACTTCTTAGAAGATTGATTAGTTCTAAGTAATATTAATATGTATTATTAATATTACTTTTGAAGTTATCCTACTAAGACAAATCATTTATAAATTATTTCCAAGACTAACTATCAAAGTGAAATTAGAGTTTTCTGGATTATGCAATAAGGCAGTAAAATAGAGAAGACTTGTAACGACCCGAAATTTTGAATAAATCTTGTTTCCTAATTTTGTGTGTTATTTTATTTTTATACTCAACAAAACTATTTAATTTGGTAACATGAGTATAATTAAAATGAGACCATTGGGTTTCAACTGTTATATGACCATTGGTCAATATGATCGTTGGAAACTAAATGTTTCAATTATTGTCTCTAAATACAAGTGATCTTGGTTAATTAATATAGAAAGAAGATTTGATGGCCTCATCCAGTAGTCTCGGGCCAATCTAAGCCCATCTAACAGAACTTGGGAAGAAGGTAGCACCACCGGGCTTTGCTCTGGACCAAACCCAATCCAAACTTCATCGTGTGAAGCTAGAATAGAATCACCTTTGCGAGAAGTTCAAACTGATAGAAATTACTACTCATGCAATGTTGGCCGAGCCACCCTCAGATTCTCTCACCTTAGCACACCTTACACTTAGGTACTATGCAGGGGTTATAAGGGGCTATGTAAGGAGACCGTAACTGCTTTGTGTAATCCTTTGAGATAAATAAAATTGTGTTTTCATATTATGCTGAAGTTTGTGAATTTTCAAATGTCCAGATAAATGTAGGATGTATATTATTGATGAATTTGAAAAAAAGGATATTTTAAAATATTTTTGTAAACCTTAAATAGTTAATGATGTGTAATGATTTTCAAAAAATGGTCTTCTACAAATGTGTTCAGTAAGAAATTTGGAGTCTAATAAGATCAACTTAATTTTTGGTGAATAGTAATTTATGAATAGTGATTTTACACTTAGGATTAGTAATGTGACCAAATGGATTAGTAATCTCACTTAAAGAATATATTAATATAATATAGGCACCATGATTAAGTAATGTGATTCAATAAAATAGGTAAATAACTATTTCAAAAATTATTAATCAAGTATTAGTTTTTTCGGGTGAATAGTGTCTTTTAATTAAAAATTAAATTAAAAAATTTAGAAAATTATTTTTATAAAATGGACTTTATTTTTGAATTCAGAACATCGATATTATGTTAAGGTAATTTTTGGGGATTTAACTGAAAAAAATGAATCTTCAGTGAATAGTGTTTTTATTTAAAAATTAAATTAAAAATATTTAGAAAATTATTTTTATAAAATGGAGTTTATTTTTGAATTCAGAGCATTGATATTATGTTAAGGTAAATTTTTGGGAGTTTTTTGAAAAATTTGGATTTTCAGTGAATAGTAAAAATACAGTTTTAGGGTTTCGGTATGTTTAATGACATCATAACTGCATCATAATGATGTCTTGATATATTTTAAGGGATGGTCGACTTGTGAATAGTAATATAAGGTATGAGGTGTCCCAAGTGGCCAAAACCATGAGGAAATACCACTTGTTTTGCCAATACCACTAATGAGGTGTCCCTTGGCCATTAATGTCTTGTCCCCTCACTTTCCCTATAAATACCAAGCCATTCTCTCATCCTTTCCATTCCAAAATCCTCCTCAACAAATTTCTAGCCTCCTTAACTCCCAAGGAGTCCTCAAAAGTTACCATAAAGCCTCAAAAGGTCCCAAACTTCAATATTTCGAAGTTACTCTTCAAGGTAAGGGATCCTACCTCTCACTTTCTTTTCAAGTACTCTTATTTATGTCATTTCTTTTAAGCCCCATGTTCTTATTTTTGGGGTGTTATTTTATATTCATATTAATTTCATTTTCATGTTCATATGATTAGAGACCCCCTCTTTCTCTCATCATTTCATTTTATGAATGTTTAAGTGGCGCTGTTAGGCTGACGAATTTTTGTAAGGGATTCTTTCACCCTTCTCATTTTCAAGTTCTATTTTCATGTCAAGTCTTTCAAGTTCATTTTATTATGTTGGGGTATGATATCTATATCTAAAATACTGATATTTTATTTTCATATGATGAGAGACCCTATTTGATCTCGTCAATTATTTTTTTTTTTTTTGAAGTTTTTAGTGACGTTGTTAGGCTGCTGAATTTTCATAAGAGAAATCTTATTTTTGTCTTCCTTCCATGTTTGCATTTCATATGGTATGTCTTTAAAATTTCATTAACATGTTCTTATATACTTTATATTCTGTCCCTCTACTATTTTATGGATCATTTATGAGTGGTTGACCCATGTCCCCTCTCTTTTCAATGTTTTTTAAAACCCTATAACATAGCCGTTATGCTGCAGAATTTTCGTCTCAAAATGTCTCTCTCTTTTTCTAAAATTATTTTATTTTATTAAGTGAATACTCAAAGATATTTATTCTACAGGGGTATTCACATATATATCAAAATTTTCTATTTTAAATTCTGGTATTTACATACACGAAACCCGCTTTCCTTTTTCATGGGTTTAAAGTGACATAAAGATCACGTCTTTAAAGCAGTTTTTAAAATGTGATGACTATGAAATGAAACTCATTTCTTTTATGCTATATGGGTTTTTAATGAAATTATTGATGATGATATATGTGGATCACATGATAATAAAGGAAAATTTAAGTGTGTTCCCTGATAGCGCTCCAATGCATTGGGTAATGATGTAACCACTAGAGATTACAATTTTAACGATACCTTGGTGAATAACCTTGGTAATTTCAAATGACACCTTAGGGATGGACCTTGGTGATATGTTCATGATTGTCTAATTTAAATTTTTTACCCACATCTTCGAGTTATGAAACACGTTATTTTTATTATGATATGCCTCATGATCTCTTTCTCATGCCTTAAATTTATTTTTCATGACTTTTTAATGCATCTCAAGTTCACATGTAAAATGTTTCCCGTGTTTCCCTTACTGGGCCTTCTGCTCACCCTTTCCTTTTATGTATGCTCCCAGGTTATGAGATGTTGTAATGAACTTAGGATGAACAATGAATAATCCTTTCAAGTGTTTAAGAATAATGTTTTATGTTGTCGTGTATTAAGTTCCTAGTTTCCAAGACACTAAACCTTAAAGATCCTCGGTTTTGTATAATGTAATGAAAGTTTATGTGATAAAAAGGCTGGATGTTATAGTTGGTATCAAAGGATGGTTTAGTTATTTGTGGAAATTAGGATATGAAAACTTTAGGAATAACCCTATATAAAATTTTAAATATAGGAAATCTTCCTGGTATTTTGGTGAGTATTGAGTAAGTGGGTTCCAAACAAATAAATCCTTGTCTGGATACGAACAAGTAGAGGTGGCTCTGGCACAGATGTTCCTAGGAGTGAAAACTCTAACAAGGTGTTTCGGGCTTGACCTGGGGTAACCTAGTGCATGACAATGTGCCTTGCTTCACCCTTAGTTTGACACTTTCAGGGGATATGCTTTGGTAAATTCATAAGCTTTGTATGAACCATTATTAAAGGGACAAAGATAAAATAAAATAAAGATTCACATAAGAATATATGATCATGGATAACCTAGATTGGAACCTAGGGGATCACAAGTTAGGGTATACTTTTCTTCTACAAGTTTATCCTTCTATGCATTAAGTTTCCTTTTCATGATTATTGGCTAAGTATTTAAGCCCCCTAATTATAATTTCTTTTCTTAGTTAATGGCAGGAAATGGAAGAACATGTCCCAACAACCAATGTGATAGGAAATGTGATTATTTACCTATTAATATGACAGAGATGATGAGATATCAAGTTGAACATATTGTGATTATGCCAAACCAGCTATCAAAAATCACACACTACTGGAAATCTGACCTTTCCCAACGGTTTTATACCAACGGTTCGTAAAAACCGTTGGTATAGGTTCCATTTCCCAACGGTTTGGCTAAACCGTTGGGAAATCCCACTTTGAGGCCACCTTTCCCAATGGTTTGGCCAAACCGTTGGGAAAGGGTATGGCTTTCCCGATGGTTTGGCCAAACTGTTGGGAAAGCCCACATTTTGGCCACCTTTCCCAATGGTTTTGGAAAACCGTTGGGATAGGTATACCCTTTCCCAACGGTTTGGCCAAACCGTTGGGAAAGCCAAATCCGTTGGGAAAGGTCCCCCACAAATCAACCTTACCCCAGAATCAAAATCCAGAATCAAAATCTATACCAATGGTTGTCAAAACCGTTGGTATAGGCCTATACCAACAGTTTTAACAACTGTTGGTATATATCCTTTGATTTTTTATCATTTCTTCTTACCCAGAACATTATATAAATCAAAATTTAAAATCATTATGAGAATACATATATATATTTATGTAATTATATTCACAAAAGTCATGTTAGGTTAGTGGTTAAGTCATTGAATAATAAACTAGGGGTCCTAGGATCGAATCCCAGCAAATGTTTTTTTTTTTTGAAATACATATACCAACGGTTCCATAACCGTTGGTATAGATTTTCATATTAATTATACCAAAGGTTTCCAAAACCGTTGGGATAGAACTATCCCAATGGTTTACTTGGAAACGGTTCTCCAAACCGTTGGTATAGGTTAGTTTTCCAGTAGTGACAATTAATAATTGGTACCTAGTTGAATGCCCAAATTCATCAAGGAAGAAGAAGATGAAGTGTCAAGGATGTTCATCTGATAAAGTTGATAAGGGAAAGAAGACCTAATTTCCTTTGTGCAAAAAGTGTGGAAAGGGGCACCAAGGAGAATGTCACAAAGGAATCGGGAGATGTTTTAAGTGTGGGGTGATGGGGAATAAAGTAGCCAATTGCTTTAAAAAAATGGATAATGTGATGAATAGAGATAAGGTTCTATCTAATGTACCTTATACTTTTCAATGTCGTAAATGTGGAGAAGTTGGACATTATCCAAGGAAATACTCTCTTGGAAGGTATGAGAAGCATGATGAGCATCAACAATCTTCAAGGACAAGGGAACAATGCAAGTCCTATGCTGAGATGGGTCATGATGACTAAAGTACATGTAACTTCTTCGCAATAATTGTCTATGTCATGTTGTATTTTAGTTCGTGCCCTATGAGCATATCTTTAATGTTTTCTAAGAACATCGAGTCACTACCTAAGATGGTTTTATATCATTAAGGAAAACATCTATTGTTATGTACCACATGTTGATGTTGTGAAGCTATTATTCTTGAAAAAAAAGATGATTAGGGGATTAAAAGATGATTATTATTTTGGAAGACGTTTACTATTTTGGGAACCCTATATGATCGAGGTAAATAGATTACTACGGTATTTTCTTTGAGGAGTAAAGTTTGATTTATATTTTGAAGAATCGATTAATTTAAGGTGAACTTATAGTAATTTAGGTTACTTATATAAATTATTAACCTATATTGGGGAAATTATGTTTAGGTTGGTTACTTTTGTTATAAGATGTTAGGGGTGGTTGATGTTGTTTGGAGATGAACGATAAAGTTTATCTTGGAAGACTATGTTATCAAATCCCTCTTATATTTGGGTTTCAATCTTAGTTTGTTTTATTTTGAGGAATTTTAAGGACAGTTATTTATGGAATGGTCTATGATGAACTTTGGTTAGTACCATGGAACTTTGAAGATTTAAAGTAGTTTCCCTTCCTATCGGGTTCTTTCTTTTTGAAGAGTTGTTTTATCTTACCCTTTCTGTTTTTGGGATAATGTTTAAAGATAGAAGAAATAGATAGTTAATCTTTTGTGGATTATGTGATTCTCTAGAAGATGATTCTTGTGCTTTTGATGAGACCAAGTATTTTTGAATGCTCATCGTTTGGAGAAAAGATTAGTTTTGGAAGAAACTTATTAAAGGATGAAACTCTACTTGAAGGTGGGTATATTTCCTTATGTTTTTATTCTATATAGTAAATGAATTCCTCAAAATTATGAAAAGGAACATAAAACAAAAACGTTTTTGGTTTACGTTTCCTACTGGGTAATCAAAGACCATTTACACAGCTCATAAGTTTGTGATTTTCTTGTGGTTAACTTTCTCCTAATCATGTTTTCTATCACTCTCCATCAGAACATGACCCTTTGTTTTCTCTTCCATATCCATGTTTCCCTACATGGAATCCTAGTATGGGTTAACTCGGGTGACCTTTGTACTTCCCTTTCTTTCTTTTAAAGTAATAGTTTTACTGACTCTTTTTTCGATGTGGGACTTTCAATGAAATTTCCAAGCCCAATTTTAAAAATTGCGAGGATGCAATTTCTTAAGGGGAGAAGAATGTAACGACCCGAAATTTTGAATAAATCTTGTTTCCTAGTTTTGTGTGTTATTTTATTTTTATACTCAACAAAACTTTTTCATTTGATAACATGGGTATAATTAAAATGAGACCGTTGGGTTTCGACTGTTATATGACCATTGGTCAATATGACCGTTGGAAACTAAATGTTTCGATTATTGTCTCTAAATACAAGTGATATTGGTTAATTAATATAGAAAGAAGATTTGATGGGTGTGAATCTAGAATGGAATCACCTTCACGAGAAGTTCAAACTGATAAAAATTACTACTCGTGCAATGTTGGTCGAGCCACCCTCGGATTCTCTCACCTTAGCACACCTTACACTTAGGTCCTATGCTGGGGTTATAAAAGGCTATGGAAGGAGATCGTAACTGCTTTGTGTAATCCTTTGAGATAAATAAAATTTTGTTTTCTTCTTATGGTGAAGTTTGTGAATTTTCAAATGTCTGGATAAATGTAGGATGTACATTATTGATGAATTTGAAAAAAAAAGATATTTTAAAATATTTTTTTAAACCTTAAATAATTAATGATGTGTAATGATTTTCAAAAAATAGTCTTCTACAAATGTGTTCAGTAAGAAATTTGGATTCTAATAAGATCAACTTAATTTTTGGTGAATAGTAATTTATGAATAGTGATTTTACGCTTAGGATTAGTAATGTGACCAAATGGATTAGTAATCTCACTTAAAGAATGTATTAATATAATATAGGCACCTTGATTAATTAATGTGATTCAATAAAATAGGTAAATAACTGTTTCAAAAATTATTAGTCAAGTATTAGTTTTTTCGGATGAATAGTTTTTTTTAATTAAAAATTAAATTAAAAATATTTAGAAAATTAATTTTATAAAATGGGCTTTATTTTTGAATTCAGAACATCGATATTATGTTAAGGTAATTTTTGGGGATTTTTCTGAAAAAAAAATGAATTTTTAGTGAATAGTGTTTTTATTTAAAAATTAAATTAAAAATATTTAGAAAATTATTTTTATAAAATGGAGTTTATTTTTGAATTCAGAGTATTGATATTGTGTTAAGGTAAATTTTTGGGAGTTTTCTGAAAAAGTTGGACTTTCAGTGAATAGTAAAAATACAGTTTTAGGGTTTCAGTATGTTTAATGACATCATAACTGCATCATGATGATGTCATGCGATATTTTAAGGGATGGTAGACCTGTGAATAGTAATATAAGGTATTAGGTGTCCCAAGTGGCCAAAACCATGAGGAAATACCACTTGTTTTTCCAATACCACCAATGAGGTGTCCCTTGGCCATTAATGCCTTGTCCCCTCACTTTCCCTATAAATACCAAGCCATTATCTCATCCTTTCTATTCCAAAATCCTCCTCAACGAATTTATGGACTCCTTAACTCCCAAGGAGTCCTCCCAAGGTTCCCTCAAGCCTCCCAAGGTCCCAAACTTCAAGATTTCTAAGTTACTCTTCAAGGTAAGGGATCCTACCTCTCACTTTCTTTTCAAGTACTCTTGTTTATGTCATTTCGTTTAAGATCCATGTTATTATTTTGGGGGTGTTCTTTTATATTAATATTACTGTCCTTTTCATGTTCATATGATGAGATACCCCATATTTCTCTCATCATTTCATTTTATGAATGTTTAAGTGGCGTCATTAGGCTACCGAATTTTTGTAAGGGATTCTTTCACCCTTCTCATTTTCAAGTTCTATTTTCATGTCAAGTCTTTCAAGTTCCTTTTATTATGTTGGGGTATGATCGCTATATCTATCATAATGATCTTTTATTTTCATATGATGAGAGACCCTATTTTATCTCGTCATTTTTTTTTTTGAAGTTTTAAGTGACGCTGTTAGGCTGCCGAATTTTCATAAGAGAAATATTATTTTTGTCTTCCTTCCATGTTTTTATTTCATATGGTATGTCTTTAAAATTTCATTACCATGTTCTTATATCCTTTATATTCTGTCCCTATACTATTTTATGGATCATTTATGAGTGGGTGACCCATGTCCCCTCTCTTTTCAATGTTTTCTAAAACCCTATAACATAGTCGTTATGCTGCAGAATTTTCGTCTCAAAATGTCTCTCTCTTTTTCTCAAATTATTTTATTTTATTAATTTAATACTCAAATCTCTTTATTCTATAGGTTTATTTGCATATATATCAAAATTTTCTATTTTAAATTCTGGGATTTACATACACGAAACCCACTTTCCTTTTTCGTGGGTTTAAAGTGACATAAAGATCACGTCTTTAAAGAAGTTTTTAAAATGTGATGACTATGAAATGAAACCCATTTATTTTATGCTATATGGGTTGTTTATGAAATTATTTATGTTGATATATGTGGCTCACATGATAAAAAAGGCAAATTTAAGGGTGCGCCCTGATAGCGCTCCAATGCATTGGGTAATGATGTAACCACTAGAGATTACAATTTTAACGATACCTTGGTGAATAACCTTGGTAATTTCAAATGAAACCTTGGGGATGGAACTTAGTGATATTTTCATAATTTTCTAAGTTAAATGTTGTATCCACATCTTCAAGTTATGAAACATGTTATTTTTATTATGATATGCCTCATGATCTCTTTCTCATGCCTTAAAGTTATTTTTCATGACTTTTTAATGTATCTCAAGTTCACGTGTAAAATGTTTCCCTTGTTTCCCTTATTGGGCCTTCTACTCACCCTTTCCATTTATGTATGCTCCCAGGTTATGAGATGTTTTAATGAACTTAGGATGAACAATGAATAAGCCTTTCAAGTGTTTAAGAAGAATTTTTTATGTTGTCATGTATTAAGTTCCTGGTTTCCAAGACACTAAACCTTAAAGATCCTTGGTTTTGTATAATGTAATGAAAGTTTATGTGATAAAAAGGCTGGATGTTATAAGACTAAATTTAAATAGCATAGCGGATATAAAACAAGTGGTTCAGTCTCAAGCCGAGACCTAATCCACTCCACTTAGTGATCACCTGCCACCAAGCAGCTTATATAAATAAACTTTGATCCACACCCTGGATCGGGGTTAACAACAGTACACATACTGTCTAGGTCACATAGGGACCTCTTCCATAGTTTTCGTGGGTAGATAAAAACAATAACCAGGCCACACAGGGACCTCAACCACAGTTGTCATGGGTAAACAGAAATAGAGAGTTTGGTGTAAGGATTTGGAAATCCTTCAGTTTAGCACAGGAGTAAGTGTGTGTGTAGAATATATAGATTACACACACTGTTCAAAAGATAAGTAATAGAATCACTAAGAGAGAGTAGATGTGAGTTTAGAAAGTCTATAGTGATTTGAAGTGCATCTCTGGAATCCTTTGATTTATCAGAAATGCTTCTGAGTCCTTCTCTAGTTTTTTATTGAAAAACAGAGTGTCGTGATTTAGCTTGTGTTCTCCACGAGCTTTGATAATGTGAATATGTTCTCTTGGATTCCGATGTACTTCGTATGTTCTTCAGTAGAGTCTTATTGCATGCATGTGAAAAATGATTTCTTTGAAAATCTTGCAAAGTGCTCTTTGTGGTCGTGCTCACACACTTGTTTTCTCTTTTAGTATCGTGCTCTGTTGTCATTGGGAACTCTCTACTATTTATCTTAGAATGTATGAGATTCAGTTGATAGGTCCCATGTGTTTCATGCCTCGTACCTTGTACTATGTCTATAAAGAAACATTAAGTATTCTAGTGCATTAAAGGCATCAAATATGATCGTTAAACATTAAATTGAAAGACGACAAAATAGTTTAAGAAACGGTGTCACTGTAAGTTGAGAAAACAGTGTCTCCTTCACGGTGTCTGAGTGTCACGGTCTGAGTGTCACGGTGTCTTGCTCACGGTATCCGAGCTTCACGGTGTCTGAGCTTCACAGTGTCTGAGCTTCACGGTGTCTTGTCTTCACGGTGGCTTGTTCACGATGTCTGGAAAACTGTGTCTTGCTAACTGTGTCTGGCTAATTGTGTTTGGCTTTACGATGTCTTATACTTAGGAAAATAACAGTATTCAGACTTAAACAAAAATATGCATGAATTGGATTGAGCTTAACCATTATAAAGCATGAGTGGATTTGAAACATAAATACACATGATTGAATAAGATGTATAGGATTTAAGTGGGTTGAATGAGATTTGTGGTCATTAATAATATATGTGATAATTAAAGAGATTTGTGGTCATTAATAAGATATGTGATAATTAAAGAGATTTTTTATCATTAAAACATGAGTAATACATGAGGAGTCCAACAATCTGCTCCTTTTTATGATCACAAATCATGCATAGGTAAAGTGTAAATTAGATGAAACTATAGAGAAAATAACATAAAAAGAACACATATAACGTATTTCTCCCCCTTTTGGGATTAGAAAAAGGTGGAAATAAGAGAGGGTAAACAGTGCACATTCCATTAAACATAATCAGATTGTAGTACATCAGAAAGTAGTGATACAAAAATGAATGACATCCCCATCAAAAAGTAGTAAGCAGTGGTCTTATTCAGGGATTGGCCTTCTCTTTGCCTTTATCAGCAGTAGAAGAGGAAGCCATATGGGCAGTGGTTGATGTAGAAGAAGGCAGAGAGGTGGTAGAGAGAGAAGGTAAAGGGATACCTTCAAAGACCGAGGGAGCCAAAGTAGGAGCAGTAGAAGATCGAGGCAGTTGCTGGTCAAGGATGATAGGCCTGATCTGACTAAGAGCCTGGACAACAGACATGGATGTTGAAGCTAAGGTAGAAGTGAAATTAGGTAATCCAGGTCTAAGAGGAGTAGCCGCTGTAGCAACAATTGTTGTACTCTGGACATGGAGATACGGTCTTAGAAGTTTGATGAAGTCTGCAATAATTTCTCTACCATATTGCATGGACTTTTCAAAGTCATCTTTGTTTTCCATGAAATTGTCCAACAATCTGGTAAACTCTGTTAGCTTCTGGACTTGGTTTTTGAAGGCTTGGGTTATAGGAGGAATTATTAGATTCTCTACAAGGTATTTGAAGTGGTTGGTCATATCAATCTTGGAGAAAATCCAGTTGAAATAGAAGTCCGCTTTCTTAGAGATATCCTGCTGGGCATCATTGGCAATTTTGGAATGAATTTGCACAAGATCAAGAACTCTATCACTGTTCTTGATAACTTCAGATAAAGAAGTCACATCGAATCCACTTAAAGCATTCTGAATCTCTTCTTGGACTGTTGATCTGAGCAAAGAACTGTCCAAGGTAGGTGTAGAGGATTCATCAGAGGGATGGGAAGCTTTGACAGTTTTGGTTAGAGACTTAATCCGGTTCAGTACTTTTTGAAGACAGCCAGTGTATTCATCAGTGAGTTTTTTTAAGTTCACTATAATCTCTCTCATTTCTTTCAACAATTGTTTTTGCCTTCTGCAATCTTTTCATAAAATGATAACATGTAAGGGTGAATCTGAGACACAATATCTCAAGAAATTTGAGACACAGAAGGTTCTAGAGAGGTAGCAACAGGTTCTGATCTGGCATGCAGTTCTTTCTGCATATCTTCAACCATGCTTCTCAGGGTTGAGATTTCACTACTGATTAACTTATTTTCAACTCGAACTTCTTGAATTTCATAGAGCATTTTAGGTTGGATCTTCCAGATAATATTCTCTAAAAGTATTTAGGAATATCTCTCACTTATATGTGTCACAGCACGAGGTTGGGAATTCAAAAGCTTCTCAACTCCAGACAATATAGTGTTTCCAAAATCCTTCAAATCATCCTTGTTGACAAAGGAAAGCTGTTCAGGTAGGGGTTCAGGTGCAAGTTCTGGTTCTGGTTCCTTCTCAGGGACAAAGATAGAAACTGACTTCAACTGAAACAGTGAGGAAAGATCAATCCTAGTGGCAGTAACTTGATGAGATTCACTCACATCATAAAATCTAGGGAATTAATATTGAGTGTCCACAGGACTAGATTCAGCCGGATGGGATGATTCATCAGTCTCAAGATTTTGGGTTTCCTCCCCCTCAATAGATACTTCCTTTTTAAGATCTAGAGGCTCAGGAACTAGTTCTAAATTCATAGATTCATCTCTTAATTCCTCATTCATCTCTTGTCTAGCCAACTGAAAGGCTATCTCCATCCTCTCTTCAGCAGAGGGTATTATCTCAAGAATAGGTTATTCCTCTGGGAGTTCTTCCAGATTTTCTTCTTCCACAATAGGTTCTTCTAGATTTATTTCTTTCACAGCAAGGAGTTCTTCTACTACAACCTCTTCTATAATAGGGAGTTCCAGAACAGGTTCTTCTATGACTTGCTGGTAAGATTCTATCACACTTGATTCTTTTCCAGCCTCAGGTTGGATTTCTAGATTGATATCAACTCTGGTGGCAGGAGGTTATTCTTCAAGAACAACATGAGAAATAATAGGCCTTTCTTCCTAGACAATAACTTCTTCCCTATGAGGTACTTCAGCTTCTTCTTCTGCTTCTTCTGAATACTCAACAACTTCGTCTGGTTCCAAACCAGGATCAATAATGTCCTTTGGCCTTAAAGGATAATCCACAGGATTAAACTTCTCATAAATTTTATCATTATCTTCCACCCACTCCCTTTTCCAAGGGTTCCAGTTAATCTTCATTCTCCTGATGATGGGTTTAGAGAGACAGTACTCACAATCCACAAGAACTTCTTCATTGGGTCCAACTACTCCTTTGGCAACAAGCATGGCTGAAATCAGCCGAGAGTAGAACATAGATGTGGATTGGGATGTAACCTTGATCAATTCACACATATGGTGAATGATATACTTGCACAGGTTGATTTTGTATCCATTATTCATAAGATGAATCAAGAACACATCTTGGTACTTTAATACAGCAAAGTCACCTTTCCTCGGGCTAACCAGATTTTGAATAAACTTAAACAGAAGCCTTATTTCCCTATCAAGTTCAGAAGCTATGGCCCTTCTCTTGGTGCCATTCCCAGTTAGGGTTTTCAAAGCATATTCAAGGTCAAAGAATTCAGTTGTAGGTGGGGGTTCTCTCTGATAATCATCACAAATTCCTTCGTGAGGTATCCTAAGGCATGCATCCCATAACCTCGATGAGAAGGAACATCTTTTTCCATTAATCCAGCGCCTCACAACAAAGCTTTCACCAGATTCAAAAGAAAATTGTGCGTACTGATAGAACTGAGAAACTAACCTCAGATAAATGGGTCTATTATCCCTTGAGAACCATTATAACCAACCTTGTTCTCTTAAAACTTTCAGGACTATAGATTTTCTAGACAGGAACCATTCAGGGCATATTTCTTTTTCAGGTACGACACTGCGATTTACCAGGTTCAGATTCAGAGGCCCTTCGAGTGTCAGCTTAGGTGTTATCTTCTTTTTCTTCGATCTGCACTTCTCAGGTGTAGATGAAGATGGTCGCTTAATTCTTGGCATCCACTGAAGGTCACGAGAGAGAAAGAGGGTTGCAAGGTTGAAAGGGTTCGAATCGAGTGAGTAGGGAAAAGTCTGGGCGAAGAATCGAGTGAAACTCTTTGTTTTATCATTTGGGAATTTCAAATGTCACAAAAAAATGCAAGAAAGTAAAAGAGGTGAAAATAAAATATTACCGCGATACAAGTTTTAGAGAAAATTATAAGGAATTTTCACGGTGAGACTGTGAATGATTGTTACGGTGAGACAATGAGCAGTCATCACAGTGAGACAGTGAGAGAACGTCACGGTGAGACAGTAAGTGAAAGCCAGTGTGTGTTATGGTGAGACAGTCAGTGCGAGTTACGGTGAGACAGTTAATGTCAGATCGTGAATGCAAAGTGCTAACTGTGAGACCGTAAATGTGAGAGACAGTAACTTAGAAACCGTAATCATGAAACAGTAAAGTAAAACATAGTAAAATATTGAACAATAAGGTAAGTAAGATATCTATTTAAAATTTATCATGCCAAGATCATGTATGATGTAGTCTATTCTCTCATAATTTAATGGTTTAGTGAATATATCAGCAAGTTGATATTTAGTGCCAATAAATTCCAAGGTAATATCACTTTTTTGATAATGATCTCTCAAAAAGTGATGTCTTAAATCAATATGTTTTGTCCTATAATGTGAAATAGGATTTTTTGAGATGTTAATAGCATTTGTGTTGTCACAATTTATTGGTACATGTCTGAATTGATATCTATATTCTAGTAATGTGTATTTCATCTACAAAATTTGTGCACAACAACTACCAGAAGCTATGTATTCAGCTTCTGTAGTAGATAATGCAACAGAATTCTGTTTCTTACTACACCATGATACTAGTGACTTGCCTAAAAGGTGACATGTTCTAAAGGTTCTATTTCTATCTAACTTACAGCCACCGAAGTCAACCTCAGAATAACTAACTAGTTCAAATGATTTTTCTTTAGGATAGAACAGTCCTAAATTGGGTGTATGCTTGAGGTATTTGAAAACTCTCTTTACAGCATTTAAATGAGATTCTTTAGGATTTTCTTGAAAACGAGCACACATACACACACTAAACATAATGTCAGGATGGCTAGTAGTTAAGTAGAGTAAACTTCCAATCATTCCCCTATAAGTGGCTTGATCAACATATTTTCCATCTTCATCAAGATCCAACTTACAGGTGGTACTCATGGGAGTGTCACTACTTTTAGTGTTATCCAATACAAAACGTTTTAGAATATCTTTAGTGTATTTTCTTTGATTTAAAACAATTCCATCATTATTTTGAAAGATTTTAAATCCAATAAAGAATTTTAGTTCACCCATTAAAATCATTTCAAATTAATTTTGCATCATTTTAGAAAAATCAATACATACTGAATTTTTTGAAGATCCAAAAATAATATCATCTACATATATTTGAACAACTAAAACATCATTAGAAATTCGTTTTATAAAGAGGGTAGGATCAGCTATTCCTTTTGTAAAATATTTGGAAATAAGAAAAGTACTTAATCTGTCATACCAAGCTCTTGGAGCTTGTTTTAAACCATATAAAGCTTTTGATAGTTTGAAAATATGATTGGGAAAGTGAGGATTTGTAAATCCAGGGGGTTGTTCAACAAAGACATCCTCAGCTATATACCCATTTAAGAATGCACTTTTAACATCTATTTGATATAGTTTTAAATTTAGATGTGCAGCATAAGAAAGTAGGATTCTGATGGCTTTAAGTCTGGCTACTGGAGCAAAAGTCTCCTCATAGTCAATTCCTTCTTCTTGACTATAGCCCTATGCAACTAATCTAGCCTTGTTCCTAACTATGTTTCCATCTTCATCTACTTTATTTCTAAACACCCATTTAGTACCTATGATGAAAGTGTCATTGGGTCTTTCGATAAGTTTCCAAACTTTTTTTCTTTCAAACTGATTAAGTTCTTCTTGCATATCCATTACCCAAAATTCATCGTTGATGGCATCATCAATGTTTTTAAGTTCAAGTTGTGACAAGAAGGCTTGATGTTCAACTTGATTTCTAAGAGAAGATCTAGTTTGTGTTCCTTTCTCTAAGTCTCCTATAATAGCATCTAAGGGATGGTTTATAAGGGTTCTAACCTTTTTAGAAAAATAGGGACTAGTGATTTCAAGTTCATCAATAGATTCTGGTTCATTATGACTCGATTGAATAGAATTTCTAGAATTGGAAGTTTTCATAGATTCTTTCACAGAAAAATTTGAGTATTTTGAGTTGATGTTCAGATTTGATACATCATCATCCAGATTTTATAGGATGGTTCTAGGATCATGTGGATCTATTTCATCAAACTTGATATGAACAGATTCTTCCACACATTTAGTTCTTTTATTGAATACTCTATAAGCTTTACTTGATATTGAGTAACATATGAAAATTCCTTCATCACTTTTGGATGCAAATTTGTCAAGATTATCCTTAGTGTTGAGAATAAAGACTTTGCAACCAAAAACTCTAAAGTAATTAACCTTAGGATTCCTATTGTTCCAGAGTTCATACGGGGTCTTTTTGAGAATTGGTCTAATCAAGACTCTATTGATTATGTAGCATGTTGTATTAACAGCTTCAGCCCAAAAGTAAATAGGTAGGTCATATTCACTAAGCATTGTTCTAGAAATTTCTTGAAAGGTTCTATTTCTTCTTTATACAACACCATTCTGTTGAGGTGTTCTAGGGGTAGAAAAATTGTGACTATAACCATTTTGTGAGCAAAAGGATTCAAACTCTTGATTTTCAAAATCACGACCATGATCACTTCTTAAAGATTTAATTTTAAGGCCACTAAGGTTTTCTACAAACTTGGAATACTTAGTAAAATAAGAGCAGCCTTCACTTTTGTGAGCCATGAAAAAGGTCCAGGTATATCTAGAGAAATCATCTACCAGAACATAAACATAGCGCTTCCCATTTAAACTAGAAACTATATATGGTTCAAACAAATCCATGTGAACCAATTCGAGAGGTTGAGAAGTAGAAACTTCTTTATTTGGTTTGAAATAGATTTTGTGTTGTTTTCCCTTTTGACAAGGATTACACACTTTGTCATTTGGAAACTCAATTTTGGGTAAGTCATTAACTAGGCCTTTTCTAGTTAGATTTCTAAGGGAGTGAACATTACAGTGTCCTAGTCTCCTATGATAGAGCCAAGATTCATTATGAAATACACTTAATTGTGAAACATTTTGAGAAGTTAAAGAATCTAAATTAACAGAATAAACATTCTCATTCCTTGATGCAAAAAATACTAATTCATCTTTAGAATTAAAGACATTACAGGCATCATTTTCAAATTTAACATGATATCCATCATCACATAATTGTGAGATACTAAGAAGATTATATTTTAATCCATTAACAAATAGTACTTTAGATATTAAAACCGAATCAGAGTTACCAATCTGTCATAAGACAATGATCTTCCCTTTGGCATTGTCACCAAATGTGACATTTCCTCCATCTACTTTTATCAGATTCTTGAAGCATGAGTAGTCTCATGTCATGTGCCTTGAACATACACTATCCAAGTACCATAGATTCTTGCAGGATCTCTATAATAATCTTTCCTATAACATGATCAATAAAATACATATTTTGGTACCCATACTTGTTTGGGTCGATTAACATTAGTAATAAGTGCTTTAGGAACCCATATTTGTCTCATAGGTTTCCTATAAGCATTATGTAAAGTGTTTGAAAAATAAACTGTATTTGGTCCAAAAAAACTTGAAACAGTAGAGTGTGTATCATGACTCGAGCTAGATGAGTTGTGTCCAGAACTGGGAACAAAACTATATGTCCTAGACTTGGAAATAAAATTCATTCTACTAAGATTTCTTTTACCAGGTTGATAACCAATGCTATTATTGTATTTGGGGTCAATTTTTTTCCCTAGAATTTGGGTAAGGGTATTTTTCCCATTAGTAAACTTTTCTAAGTCACTTTTTAATTTCTCATTAGACATTTTTAATTCATTGTTTTCTTTGAGTAGTTGATCATTTTTCTCCTTTTCAGTAGTAAGTTCAGATTTAACATTTGCAGTGAGAGCATGTTATTTCTTCAGTGATTTATATTTATCTTTTAATTCATTGAATGTATCTTTAAGTATGTTATAGTATTCAAACATTTCTTCATTAGTCATATTTTCAGAGTCACTTTCCTCTTCAGAATAGTATGAATTATGCATAGAAGAGTTCAGTGTTACCTCATATGTGTTTGTCATAAAACAAATATTGGCTTTGTTATCCTGTTCATCATGTGATGTCTCTGAGTCTCTTAAACTATCCTCAGAGGCACTCCAATTTTCTTTCATTGCCTTTTTGTACTTATTGTCCTTATCCTCATACTTCTTCTTATACTTGATCTTTGGACAGTCAGCTTTTATATCTCCTTTGCGCTTACATTCATAGCATACAATTTCATCAGTTTTGTCATTTCTTTTCCATCCCTTTTTCCAGTTTCCTTTTTGATCATACTTTCCCTTGAAGTTAGATTTTCTGAAAAAGTTTTCCTTCTTGTAAAATAATTTTAATCTTCTGGCTATTTGAGTCATCTCCTCATCACTGTCAGGTGATGATTGTTCAGTGGTGGAGCTTTCTACAGGAGCTTCCAGTTTCCCTTTGTCTTTGTGCTTTGAGAAGGTGGTCTTAAATGCTACATATTTTCTCTTTGGTCCATCCTCTTATTCTTTGTTGACTTTCAACTCTTCCTCATACATCATCAGTTTCCCAATGAGTTCCTTTACAGGTAGCTTGTTGATGTCACACGATTCTCTAATAGAGATAGAGGTTCCCCTCCATCTGTTAGGTAAACACCTAAGTATTATCATGATCTGTTCTTTGGCAGTGACTTCTCTTCCAAGAGAGATCATTGTGTTGAAAATATCATTGAACCTAAGATACATGTCATAAATAGGCTCATCAGGTTTCATCTTGAAATTATAATATTTTATAGTATAAGTATTAAGTCTCGTTTACTTTCCACTAGATGTGCCTTCATGTGATACAGGCAAGGTATCCCAAATTTCATGGGCAGTTTTACAAGCAGAAATCCTATTAAATTCTTCATCTCCTAAGGAAAAGTATAAAGTATTCATGGATTTGCAATTGTTATTATAAGAAAGTTTTGTAGGTTCATCCCATGTAATTCTATCATTCACATGAAGTTTGTATTCATCTATAATAGATGACCAAATTTCAAAGCTCATACTATTTAGATGTATTTTTATTTTAATTTTCCATTGAGCATAGTTGGTTCCATTAAAGAATGGTGTTCTGTTGGTTGTAGAACCTTCCAATCTATTATCCATACTAATAAATTACTTTAAAAGAGCTAGAAATTTAGAATTGATAGAAATTTATAGATCTTTAAAGTACAACTACAATCACAGTTGAATAAGATTACATAGAGTCCTAATAAAGAAACCAATGATACAAAATGTTGGTCGGAGTAGTTTACTCAAGAGGGGTGGAGTGAATTGAGTGACTATAAAAATTTTTGTTACACAAAAATATTATTTAAAAGAATTGGTTTTCCCTAAATTCAAATACATCCCATTTAATCAAGGTTATACTGCTATAAGAGTTTGACTGTTTAAACAACTTCTTAGAAGATTTATTAGTTCTCAGTTTTTTTAATATGTATTATTAATATTACTTTTGAAGTTATCCTACTAAGACAAATCAGTTATAACTTCTTTCCAAGACTAACTATCAAAGTGAAATTAGAGTTTTCTAGATTATGCAATAAGGCAGTAAAATAGAGAAGACTAAATTTAAATATCACAGTGGATATAAAACAAGTGGTTCAGTCTCAAGATGAGACCTAATCCACTCCACTTGGTGATCACCTGCCACCAAGAAGTTTATATAAATAAACTTTGATCTACACCCTGGATTGGGGTTAACAACAGTACACAGACTATCCAGGTCACACAAGGACCTTTTCCACAGCTTTCATGGGTAGATAAAAACAATAACCAGGCCACACAGGGACCTCTTCCACAGTTTTTGTGGGTAAAAAAAATAGAGAGTTTGGTGTAAGGATTTTAAAATCCTTCAGTTTAGAACAGGATTCAGTGTGTGTGTAGAATATACGGATTACACACACTACTCGAAAGATAAGTAACAGAATCACTAAGAGAGAGAAGATGTGAGTTTAGAAAGGCTCTAGTGATTTGAAGTGCAGCTCTGGACTCCTTTGATTTATCATAAATGCTTCTGAGTCCTTCTCTAGTTTTTTTATTGAAAAACAGAGTGTCGCGATACAGCTTGTGTTCTCCACAAGCTTTGACAATGTGAAGATGTTCTCTTGGATTCCAGTGTACTTCGTATGTTCTTCAGTAGAGTTGGATTGCATGCATGTGAAAAATGATTTCTTTGAAAATCTTGAAAAGTGCTCTTCGTGGTCGTGCTCGCACACTTGTTTTCTTGTTCAGTATCACGCTCTGTTGTCGTTGGGAAATCTCTACTCTTTATCTTCGAATGAATGAGATTCGGCCAACAGGTTCCATATGTTTCGTGTCTCGTACCTCGTACTTTGTCTATAAAGAAACATTAAGTGTGTAAGTGCATTAAAGGCATCAAATATGACCATTAAACATTAAATTGAAAGATGACAAAATAGTTTAAGAAACTGTGTCATAGTAAGTTGAGAAAACAGTGTCTTCTTCACGGTGTCTGAATGTCACAGTCTGAGTGTCACAGTGTCTTGCTCACGTTATCTGAGCTTCACAGTGTCTAAGCTTCACGGTGTATGAGCTTCACGGTGTTTGAGCTTCACGGTGTCTTGTCTTCACATTGGCTTGGTCACGGTGTCTGGATAACTGTGTCTTGCTAACTGTGTATGGCTAACTGTGTCTGGCTTTACGGTGTCTTATACTTAGGCAAATAACAGTATTCAGACTTAAACAAAAATATGCATGAATTGGATTGAGCTTAACCATTATAAAGCATGAGTGAATTTAAAACATAAATACACATGATTGAATAAGATTTATAGAATTGAAGTGGGTTGAATGAGATTTGTGGTCATTAATAAGATATGTGATAATTAAAGAGATTTGTGGTCATTAATAAGATATGTGATAATTAAAGAGATTTGTGATCATTAAAACATGAGTAATACATTAGGAGTCCAACAAAAAGTTACCTATTTACATAATTTGGACCTCATGATTCTAAATATGGAATCCATTTTTCTAAATTCAAAATACAGAAGTGGCAGAAATTAATTTAAAATTAATTCATGTTGTCAAAACAAAAAGTGTGTTTTTAAGAAATAATAACTATCAAAAAATTAACACTTGCTTATGTCCAGTTTAAATGTGAAATTATGTCCAATGACCAATATTGGATTAAATGGTAAAAATATAATCTAATTATACTTTAAAATCACTCAAATTCATAATTTATCACTATTAATTATTTTCATTAAAAAGTTGTTTTTAATTAAAATTTAGTAATTTTCACTATTCATCAAAATATGAAAGTTATCAGAAAAGTACCAAAAACTCACCCTAAGCTAATTTCAATATTCCAAATCCAAACATGAAGTCCATTTTGAAAGATAAAATGTATAAAATTTTACAAAGTGGGTATAAATATTCATAACGGCTATTTTGATTGGTTGTGGTGTGTTAGAACTCGAAGTTGCGTACAACACATGCTACTGTATTATTCAAAGATAAGCGTACCGTGGAAGCTTGGGGTGTTAGATTCTCCCCTCCTATAATAAATTACATCTATGAAATTTTTAAAATTGGCCTTGGGAATATAATGGAAAGTCCCACATCGGAAAAAGAGTCAATAAAACTATCACTTTAAAAGAAAGAAAGAGAAGTACAAAGGTCACCCAAGATAACCCATACTAGGATTCCATGTAGGAAAACATGGATATGGAAGACAAACTATGTGTTAAGTTCTGATGGAGATGGATAAAAAACATGGTCAGGAGAAAGTTAACAACAAGAAAACCAAAAACTTGTGATGGGAAAAACGGTCATTAGTCTCCCAGTAGAAAAACTAAACGGACAACATTTTTTTTAAGTTACATTACATAAAGATGAGGAATTCATTTATGAGATTGACTAATAACATAAAGAGATATACTTACTTTTTAAGTAGAGTTTTGTTCTTTAATAAATTTCTACTACTAACTCATTTTTTTTAAACGATGAGTATTCAAGAAGACATGGTCACACTGGAAGAGCTAGAATAAACTTCTATAGAATCACATGATCCACGAAGGATAAACTATATATTTACCTTTTCTTTGGAGATTAATCAAAACCAAAATGGTTAGTATAAGATCTGATGATCCCCCAAAAGGATATTCCATTAGAGAAAGAAACAGTAATCTTAATTTCTAAAACTAAACCAACAATACCCCAAAGTTAAATAAATACCATTTAATAAACAATTGTCCTTAAAATCCTAAAATATAATCCAAACTAATATTGAAACCCAAAACTTAGAATAATTTGGTTATGTAGTCTTCCACATTAAATCGTATCTCCAAATGACATCAACTACTCTTAAAGTCACATACTTAAAACTAATTAACCTAATCACATATTCTCTATTATTGGTTAATCATTTCCATAAATAACCTAAATCACTATAAATCCATAATAAAAACATTGATAAAAATCCACCATTACTCCTCAAATGAAATCCCATAGTATTCTATTTTCTTTGGTCATATAGTGTTCCCAAAAAGGCGAACATCGTCCAAAATAACATTTATCACTTAATCACCGAATCATTTTCCTATACTAAGGGTATCCATTTGATAAGACATAAGATCCAAAATCAACTTATTATTGATCAATAAAATCATTTAACTAAAAATAATTAGTCACACTGACCAGGGACTTCATGTAGTCCAGTGGTAGGTGATAAATCCCAATCGCACTTCGGTTGTGGGTTCGATTCCCAAAGCTTTTTCCAACACGATGGGTTGTCACACGGTCCGTGTGTTGTCCTTTTTCAAAAACTAGATTTTATAACATTACCAAAATGAGATAAATTCTTCAAAATAACCATAACATAATTTAACCACAAATGTTATCTCATACCTTGCATTTTCATCCCAAAATATAATAACTTGTAATTGCCTCAAACCCAATGATCATATAAAACCAAATGTTTATTTATAACTATATCCACAAGAGAAAAGATAAGTCTTCCTCAAATATATTTTTCACATGAAAAACTGAAGGGTTACAAATACAAGATAAAATTATTCCAAAGAAATCCCATCAATAGGGATTATTAGTACTTTTAAAAATTTCTCCAACCATTTATTTCCACATAGCTTCTTCTTTGACCAAAAAAATGTCTTATAGAATAGGGCATTCACTTAGGTAATGGCCAGGTCCCCTATATTTACGACAAATGACTGTAAATGGATTCTTGTGACCATTTTTATTTTCTTCCATAGTACACTTCATTTTTCCTCGGCAATTCTTCACTTTATGTCCTTCTTTCCCGCATGTAAAGCATTTCTTTGTTTTATTGAGACACTTTCCTGGGTGTCTCCTTCCACATTTCCTGCATGATCGAAATTGAGGATTCTTCTCTCCATGGTCTCCACTTCTAGAGATCTTATCATTCATCACCTTTCTCTTCTTTGTTGATTCTGGGAGTTTGTTAATATATATGTTGTTGATCATATTTTTGGAAAACTGATTTGGCATGAACACGGTATCTTTTACACCTATCGACATTCCATTTTGTTGCTCATTTCCACCACAGTTCCCACCTTGTATATCATTCTCAAAGTTACCATGACTTCCTTGGAATCCATCCATTGACTGAAACCAGAAATAATTGTGTAAGTAACAGTAGTCATAAAATAATTTAGAGAATATCATGACACTATATTCTCAATTTGAAACACCTTAGTATTAACCAAGGTCATTTATTCTCATCTTATATTAAAATAATTCAAATCGGTTTGTAAAGAAAATGTAAATTATCCTAAGCATATCCTCCGGGAGTGTCGTGACTAAGAGTGCAGTAAGGCCCATTGTCGTGGACCAGTTCCCGTTTGAGTCTACCTCAAAGCGGTGTTTTCAGGTTTTACCCCTAGGTATATCTGTGCCAGATCTGCCTCTACTTACTCGTATCCAGACAGGGATGTATTTCTTGGAAAACTCACAAAATATATACAATACCAAAATTCTAGGAAGTTCTTCTATACTAATCCTCAAAGTCTATCTTAGGGTTATGTGCTCTAATCAGAGTTTATCTAAATCTAGCTTCTAAGGTTTGTACTTGTTGGAGTTGGTGGTCTAGAACCAACTAATTTGTACTTTATTCATTAAATAAAAGCCTTATCACATCTTGATTGTTCTTCTGCGTGACATGTCATGTGATAATGTCCTAAGGACGGCTGTTGCATTAAAGGGTCGTAGAGGATCCCTGCTATGATGAGAACCCAGAAGTGCCATAACACTATTCTTGAATGTATGTTCTATGGCCGGATGATATTATTTGAGGGACACAAATAATACAGGTCATTAGGGGTGAGGACTCATAAAACTTTGAGGCACCTTCTCATGGTGTGGGCCCTTGGTAATATCCAGGAGGATATTATGAGAACGAAACCCGCCAGTAGGAAATCCACATTTCATAGTGTCATTGGATGTTCCTATCTGCGGATGTGTGTATTGGTCCTTAGACTTTAAGATTATTATTAATGGGTATTACAACTCGCACACTTAGATGTATTGACGAAAACTATGACGACACACTGTTCGCAGCGAGGTAGGATATGTTGGGTGCGTCACGAGTAATATCGCATTAATAGATAATGCGAGAAAGGATTTGTCCCTTCCATTCCATAATGGAAGTAGATATCTCAGGCCCTTTGATGGAATTGATACAGCCTAAATAAATCCATGGCCATGGTAAGGTATGGGCAAGTTCAATTCTGGGAAGTCAAAGAAAGAATAATCAAGCACATGGGTTGATGGCACTAGCATGCAACCTGCTTGATTGGAGATATCGAGACAAAGGGATTATATTACATGGTAAGCGTTCGTAGGAGGTGACACGTCATTGTGGCGTTAACTTCTTTCTCTATGTATGCCTTAGCGTGTTGCTAGATGCTAACCTTGGACTTTAGGCAGGCTCAGCCTAATGCCACTGAGAAAGAGGCCTAGAGGGTCACACACTAAGTGTGTCCATGTATCTCAATTAAATATTAATTTAACAAGTTAAATAAATATTATTCCCGACTGTGGTTTAATAATTATTTAAGGATGCCTGATCGTATTTGTTTTGACACCAGTTATTCGATAAAATATAGTGTGGGTGAAATAATATATATTTATTAGTGATTAATGCAGTTACATTTATTTAAGAAATAAATAGTCATTACTCAAGGTCTAATAAATATGGCAGAGGAAATAAATAAAATGAAAAAAATAAAAGTACACGCCATGTATATTTATATACACGCCGTGTAGTTTGTTTTTCAGGATTCATGAGAAAATATTGTTTATTTAATTAAATGATATTAAATGTAATACGTTGGGCGCATGTCAAGTAATAAATGGTCAACTGTCATTATTAAGACATGTGGTATTACTAAGAATTAAATGAAATGATTAAATGATTTCGGGCAATTAATTCATTTTATTATTCTAAGTATTATAATCCCAATTACATTATTCTCATAGAATTAGAGCCATTGTTGTGTACAATGGATTTGGAAATACTCTCAAGCCAAAGAGAGAATTCCCTTTCCACCAAGAACGCCCTCAAGTTATGAGAGCAAGATCCTCCACCAGATCAAGGCGGTCGAAGGCGGACATTGCAAGTGAAGGTTCTTTCGCGCTAGCACCCGAAGATCCCTTCGGCGACGTCCGGAGATATGTGACACACATGTGGATCACCGCTAGAGTAATCCTACACTTGGATTCTACGATGCAACGACGGATCACTGAATCGTGACCGGACACATCAACGAAGAAAGAATTCCAATGAGGTAATTCTTATACATTAATTATAATCAACATATGATGATCCTCCTCAAGGGTTCTGATACTCCTCTTTTCTTTTTGTTCTTCATTCTATTCTGAAGATTCGGCGTTTTATATCATGACGGATCTCGGATTGAACGTTGTTTAACGTTAAAATTAAAGTTGGACAAACCGACCAAACGCGCTTCCACTACACCCGGAACCTACAAGTGGTATCAGAGCAGGGTCATATCGTTGATTATAATTATTTAGTTTTTTGTTGGTAATTTACGCATTTAATAATTTAGTTATTTCAATTAAAGTTTAATCATTCTGGAAATCTGAATATCGAGATCTATTCCTCCTCCCTCGTTTCTGATTCACCTCACAGAAACGAATTTTTCTTTTAATTTTGATTAAAATAAAATAGAGGAACTCATCCGGAGGAGCCAAACGTTTCTAGCCGTATAACACCAGAATACACGGTGTGTATTCATAAGTACACGCCACGTAGTCTAGGTTCAATGCATTGACTGGTCTGCCAAATCAGGTCGTGTATTAGATTTTTTCTAAGAATTTAAGACACCGTGTGTTGACCAGAAACAGGTGGCACACGGTTTCCGGAATACACGCCGTGTGGTCCAATGAACACGGCGTGTAGTCCCTTAGGTTTAGGGTGTGGTCGTGTACTCCGTACATGGCCTGCCCGGTTGGAAACCGTGTAATGCGGAAACTACACGGCGTGTGTCCCACTGTACACGCCGTGTACTCCGAAAATTTTTGAAGTACATTAACACGCCCTGTCCCCGGGTGTGTACTTCGAATGAATGGTGAAGAAAAGTACACGCCGTGTAGTTGGAACTACACGCCATGTACTCTGAAAATTTCCGAAGTACATTAACACGCCCTGTCCTCGGGCATGTACTTTGGATGGACGGTGAAGAAAAAAGTACACGCCGTGTAGTCAGAACTACACGCCGTGTACTCACCCAAATTACGCAGATTTATTAAAATTTATTATTATATTATACAAACCCTTGAGACGTGTACCATGGTGCAGGCATAAAGCTGAGGCACAACACGTGATAGGTGTTTTATATATATGTGTTTAATTTAACATCTGCGTAATAAATGGGAATTCACCGGGTTGCCTCCAAGGTACAAGTTACGTACAAGGATAATTTTAAATGAATTTATTTGTTTAAAATTATGATGGATGAGAATCTCAAGGAAATTCAGAAAAGGGATTTAAGATAAAAGGATTGATTAATTAAAGATAATTAATTGATTCGAGTGTGATTTATCTTAAACAGGAACGATTAAAGAATTGAATGCTAGTTTTATTTATGCATAAATATCATTGCATGTATGGATGATCATGAGCTAGACCGAGACCTTTGTATGTGAATGGTTTCTTTTAATTTATTTATTTAAATTAAATTTGTTGGCCTGTGAGTCATCTCCTCATTAATATGTAGGGCCTGCGTGCCCAAGGATTCTTTTATGTAAAAACCCCTTTTACCCCTTACCTGTGTGTGAGATAAATGCATATGTAATGGATGGAGCTCCCAAGCTAGTGGAGGTGGCTCAAGTCAGGAGCCATGGTGAAACCAATCCAAGGAGATACAAAGTTGGACAGGTGGAAAGCTGTAAACACGAACCCGAAAGGTTCAAGGTGTTTCTCCCCTAGGTATTGGGTTATTTTATCAACCGCTAGATAAACTAACCAATATAAAAGCTCATGATCATACCATTTATTTTATTTCTGTCAGTTGCATGGTTTATTTATTGTGGGTGTGTTGTCGCGATCACACAATTAATGAATTAAACGAGCATGCAAGATGGAACTAAAATAAAACCGGCTTATATGTAAATATTATCTTAGACATGGTTAATCACTTAAGTATATCCCACTTAATATTAACAAGCATGTAATCAAAGATAATAAAATGGAAATTTATGTATAAGGATAAAATCCCTCAAAATAAATATTAAGTCGGCATAGCCTTCCATAATCTTGGTTAGAATCGAACCATAGTTCAAAGTGCTTGACCAACCCTAGTTGGGGTGCTTTTAATTATCAGGGAATTCTAATTCAAGGTTTTGGGTTGACTTGACTTGTTTCGCATTAAGGGTTGACTACCACAGTAGGACTTGGTGTGACCAAGAGGCAAAGGTTGAGGAAATCCAAAAAGGATTTTAGGATTGGGGAGTCCACACAGCGGATCAAGGAGCTGCGAGTTAATGTAGTTGGCATTTGAAATGCCTACCTAAAACCCTTCAAGTTGCTTGACCAACCCTATTTGGGGTAATGCGAAGGGCAATATGGATCCTTGCCACTAGAATATTCACGCAACAGAATATTTCGAAGTCAATGGTGAGGGCTATTGGATTTTGATAAAATAGTGGGAGACTAATAAGTATTAATTTATTTATTTGTCTCAATTTTTGTAATAAATTAATAAACCTTTGCTCATATTAAATTGTAGAAATGGAAAGAAAATGACTTCAAAGATATCATTGCGCACCATACTCGAAAAAGAAAACCTTATCACCGGCACCAATTTCCAAGAGTGGCAGAGGCATTTATGCGTCGTCCTTCGCCACGAAAGAAAATTATATGTGCTGGAAGAGCCTATTCCAGTTGCGCCTGGGAAAGAGGCTAGTGATGAGGAATTATCTCTCTACATGAAACACATGGATGATGCCACAAATTTCCAGTGTTTCATGCTATCGGCCATGTCTAATGAGCTCTTGAAGCAACATGAAAACATGGACGCGTATAGCATGATGTCTCACCTTAAAGATATCTACCAAGAGAAGGAGAGAAAGGAGAGGTATGAGATCTCCAATGATTTGTTTACCACGAAGCTTGGAGAGTCTGCGCTAGCTGGGACTCATGTAGTCAAGCTTATTGGCTACATTGAACGCTTGCACATCTTAGGGATTAAATTCCCGGATGAGTTGCATACAGATCTCATCCTATCATCACTGCCCAAGACCTTATCTAGCTTCATTGTCAACTATAACATGAGCGGCAATGAGAAGAGTCTATCGGAGCTTCTGACCTTGATTCTCCAGGTAGATAAGGACATGGGGCGTGACAAACTCGCGGCCCTTATGGTGAACAAGAAAAGGAAGGACAAGGCAAAGGGGACAAAGACTTATAAACGGTCTAAAGCCCCCGAGCATCATCCCTCCAAGAAGGGGAAGATCCAGAGGCAGGGCAAGGAATGGGAGGCAGTGTGTTTTGCATGTGGCAAGCAGGGCCACTGGAAGAGGAACTGCACCCAGAAGCGTGAGGACGCTAAAGGTGCGTTTGTTATCGAGTAAAATCTTTCTATTTCTACACATTGGGTATTAGATACATCTTGTGGGGCTCACATCTGTATTCAAATGCAGGAACCAAGTAGATTTAGAAAGATCTCCAAAGGAGAGGTGGATCTTCAAGCTTCCAATGGCGCAAGGCTGGCTGCATTGGCTATTGGCGACTACCACCTCTCATTGCCGACTGGGATGATTTTGGTTTTACATAACTGTTATTATGTGCCTAGTGTTACCAAGAACATAATTTTTGTATCTTGTTTGGATATGGATGGATTTTTTTTCAAATTTGGAAATAAGGGTTCTCTCTTTTATAAGAAAAACGTATGTTATGGTATGGTACATTTAAATAATGGTTTGTATGTATTGAATTACGAAAATCAAGTGTTGGCAATCGATAACGAAACAAACTCACATGACTCATACATCACCCAGTTATGGCATCATCGCCTTGGTCATGTGAACGAGAAGCATTTGACAAATCTCTGCCAAGATGGCTATTTAGACTCTACTGAGCTAAAACCACTTGATAGATGTCATGCTTGTTTACAAGGAAAAATGACCAAGTCGCCTTTTGGTGTACAAGGTGAAAGGGCCACAGAGCTTCTAGGATTGGTACACACGGATGTGTGTGGACCAATTCCAGTAGAAGCTAGAGGTGTATATTCTTACTTCATTACTTTTACTGATGATTTGAGTAGATATGGGTATGTCTACTTAATGAGGTATAAGTCAGAGTCCTTAGAGAAATTTAAGGAATTCAAGAATGAAGTAGAGAATCATCTTGGTAAGAAGATAAAGAAGCTTCGATCGGATCGAGGTGAAGAATATCTGAACCAAGAGTTCATCGATCTTCTACGGGAGTCTGGGATTCTATCTCAGCTCACTCCTCCTTATACACCACAGTGGAATGGTGTTAGTGAAAGGAGGAACCGCACCTTGTTGGACATGGTGAGGTCGATGATGAGTCATGCGGATCTTTCATTATCCTTTTGGGGATATGCATTACAAACTACAACATGCACATTAAACCGAGTACCAACTAAGGCGGAAAATGGAATTCCATCCGAGTTATGAAATGGAAGGAAACCCACTTTGTCGCACACATGTGTATGGGGATGCGAGGCATTTGTTAAGGCATTCTCATGCAACAAACTAGCACCCCGGGGCACGAAGTGTATCTTTATAGGATATCCTAAGGAAACGAAAGGATATTACCTATATAACCCTCAAGACAAGAAAGTGATTGTCGCCAGACAAGCCGTCTTTCTTGAGAGGGAGTACATCTTCAAGAAGGATAGTGGGAGCAATATTGACTTCAACGAAGTTGATGCTCAAGATACACAGGAGTTGGTACAGGAACAAGTTCTACAGGTCCCCGTGGAAGAGGTTCCAGAAACACAAGTACTGCGTAGGAGCTCAAGAGATGTAAGGGAACCAGAGAGATTTGGTTTCCTAGTCACTAAAGATGGTGAATCATTATTGTTGGACAATGATGAACCTCTCTCCTTCAAGGAAGCAATAGAAAGATCAGAAGATGCAAGATGGCTAGAAGCTATGAATTCTGAGATGGATTCCATGTATCAGAACCAAGTTTGGGTTCTGGTCGATGAGCCAGTTCATTTAAAGCTTGTTGGATGCAAATGGGTATTCAAAAGAAAGTTGGACATGGAAGGTCAAGTTATCATCTATAAAGCAAGGCTAGTGGCTAAAGGATTCAGACAGCGTCAAGGAATTGACTATGATGAAACCTTCTCGCCAGTTGCCATGTTTAAATCCATAAGAATCATACTTGCCATAGCAGCTTACCATGACTACGAGATTTGGCAGATGGATGTCAAAACAGCATTCCTTAACGGGAACCTTCAGGAAGATGTCTATATGACACAACCAGAAGGGTTTGTGACACCAGGTGAATCCAAATAGGTTTTCAAGTTGCAGAAATCCATTTATGGATTGAAGCAAGCATCCAGGTCATGGAACATTCGATTTGATGAATCCATAAAGGAATTTGGTTTCATTAAGAACGAATGTGAGCCATGTGTTTATAAGCGGTTTAATGGGAATGCAGTCGTCATCCTAGTGGTATATGTTGATGACATATTGCTTATTGGAAACGACGTACCAGCCTTACAGTCAGTTAAGGACTGGTTGAACAAGTGTTTCTCCATGAAGGACTTAGGAGAAGTAGCCTACATTCTAGGGATCAAGATCATTCGTGACAGATCCAAGAGGCTGCTTGGACTAAGTCAGGGTACATACATTGACCAGATACTAAAGAGATTTAGTATGGAAAAATCCAAGAGGGGATTGGTTCCAGTGTCACATGGATTACATCTTTCTAAGAAAATGTGTCCCCAGACACAACAGGAGAAAGATAGGATGATCAAGATCTCATACACTTCGGCTATAGGATCTATCATGTATTCTATGTTATGTACCAGGCTTGATGTTGCCTATGCACTGAGCATGGTAGGCAGATATCAAGAAGATCCAGGAGAACAGCATTGGACTGATGTTAAGACTATCCTTAAGTATCTGAGAAGAACTAAGGATATGTTCCTGGTGTATGGAGGAGACGAGGAGCTTGTCATCAGAGGGTATGCGGATGCTGGTTTTCAAACAGATCAGAATGATCTGAAGTCGCAATCTGGATATGTTTTCTGTCTCAATGGAGGAGCTGTGAGCTGGAAGAGTTCAAAGCATCCAGTTGTCGCCGATTCTACAGCAGAGTCCGAGTATATAGCGGCTTCTGATGCAGCCAAGGAAGTCGTCTGGATTCGGAACTTTGTCTAGGAGCTTGATGTGGTGCCTAGCAGTAAAGATCCCATTACATTGTATTGTGATAATACTGCAGCAGTGGCTCTTGCAAAAGAACCAAGGTCACATCAACGGACAAAGCACATACTCCGGAAGTATCACCTCTTGAGGGATTTATATCAAAGGGGTGAAGTTGCAATGAGCAGAGTGTCCACGGAAGAGAACGTGGCGGACCCCATGACTAAAGGCCTATCTCAGCAGAAGCATGAATGTAACGACCCAATCTTTTTGAGTAGTATATTAACTTACTCTTAATGATTTAATAAGATTTTATTGGTTAATGCAGAAAGAGGAGTTGATGGATTCATCCAGTAGACTCGACCCTTATGAAGCCCACTTATCAGAGCTTGGGAAGGAGGTAGCATCTGTGGGCTTCACTTTGGACCAAGCTCAAGCTGAACTCCAGCGTGTCAAGCTTGAACGGAAACGCCTACGGGAGAAGTTCAAGTTAGTAGAGATTACTACTAGGGCAATGTTATCTGAGCCTCCCTCAGATTCTCTCACCATAGCACACCTTACACTTAGGTCATATGCCGGTGTTATAAGGGGCTATGTGACGAGACCCTAGCTTCTTTGTGTAATCATGTGCGATGAATGAATTGAGATTTCTTCCTTTAGTGATGTTTGTGAAATTTCAAATGTCCAGATAATTTTTTATTGATGAATTTTTGAAAAAAGAATATTTTAAAATATTTATGAAAACCCTAAATAACTAATGATGTGTAATGATTTTCAAAAAATGGTCTTCTACAAAAGTGTTCAGTAAGGAATTTGGAGTCTAATAAGATCAACTTAATTTTTGATGAATAGTAAATTATGAATAGTAATTTTACGCTTAGGATTAGTAATGTGACCAAATGGATTAGTAATTTCACTTAAAGAAAGTTTTAATATAATTTGGACACCTAGATTAAGTAATGTGATTCAATAAAATGGGTAAATAACGGTTTCATAAATTATTAGTCAAGTATTAGTTTTTTCGGATGAATAGTGTTTTTTAATTAAAAATTTAATTTAAAAATAATTAGAAAATTATTTTTATAAAAAGGACTTTATTTTTGAACTCAGAGCATCGATATTATGTTAAGATAATTTTTGGGGATTTTTCTGAAAAAAATGAATTTTTGATGAATAGTGTTTTTATTTAAAAATTAAATTAAAAATATTTAGAAAATTATTTTTGTAAAATGGATTTCATTTTTTAAATCAGAGCATTGATATTTGGTTAAGGTGAAATTTTGGGATTATTCTGAGAAAGTTGGATTTTCGATGAATAGTGAAATTATAGTTTTTAAGTTATGGGTGTTTAATGACATCATTAAATGATGTATTAAGTATATTTTCAATATGATAGAATTATGAATAGTAAGATAAGGTATGAGGTGTCCCAAGTGGACAATACCATGGTCAAATACAATGGGCAAGCTCATGGTTTTGCCAAAACCACTAGTGAGGTGTCCCTTGGCCATTATTGCCTTGTCCCCTCACTTTCCCTATAAATACCCACCCTTTCCTCCTTTATTTTTCACTCCCAACTCTCCCCCAACGAAGTTATGGTCTCCTTACCTCCCAAGGAGTCCTCCCAAGGTGTCCCCAAGCCCTCAAGGTCCAAACCTTTGAGTTTTAAGAGTTACGTTTTAAGGTAAGGGATCTGACCTCTCTCTTTCTTTTCATGTAATCCTTTTTATGTCATTCCTTTTATGCTCCATGTTCTTATGTTAGAGGATGTTCTTTTATATTAATATTACTGCCCTTTTCATGTTTATATGATGAGAGATCCCCTCTTACTCCCTTCATTTCGTTTTATGAATGTTTAAGTGACGCCGTTAGGCTGCCGAATTTTTAAGGGATTCTTTCACCCTTCTCATTTTTCAAGTTCGATTTTCATGTCAAGTCTTTCAAGTTCCTTTTTTTATGATGGGGTATGATCTCTATATCTATCATACTGATCTATTATGATCATATGATAAGGGACCCTATTTTATCTTGTCAAATCATTTTTTTTATTGAAGTTAAGTGACGTCGTTAGGCTGTCGAATTTTCATAAGAGAAATATTGTTTTGTCTCACTTCCAGGTTTTTCATTTCATATGGTATATCTTTCAAATTTCATTACCATGTTCTTAAATCCCTTATATTATGTCCCCCTACTGTTTTATGGATCATTTATGAGTGGGTGACCCATGTCCCCTCTCTTTTCAATGTTTTCTAAAACCTTGTAATATAGCCGTTATGCTGCAGAATTTTCATCTCAAAATGCCTCTCTCTTTTCTCAAAATTATTTTATGTTATAAAGTGAATACTCAAAGCTCTTATTTCTACAAGTTTATTCACATATATATCAAAATGTTCTATTTTAAATTCTGGGATTTACATACATGAGACCCGCTTTCCCTTTCCGTGGGTTTAAAGTGACGTAAAGATCATGTCTTTAAAGCAGTTTTTAAAACGTTATGATTATGAAATGAAACCCATTTATTTTATGCTATATGGGTTATTTATGAAATTTTTGATGATGATATATGTGGCTCACGTGATAATAAAGGAAAATTTAAGGGTGCGCCCTGATAGCGCTCCAATGCATTGGGTAATGATGTAACCACTAGAGATTACAATTTTCACGATACCTTGGTGAATAACCTTGGTAATTTTCAAATGACACCTTGGGGATGGACCTTGGTGATATGTTCATGATTTTCTATGTTAAATGATGTAGCCACATCTTCAAGTTATGGAAAATGTTATTTTTATTATGAAATGCCTCATGATTTCTTTCTCATTCCTTAAAGTTCTTTTCGTGTCCTTATTGAAGTATCTCAAGTTCACATGTAAAATGTTCCTCTTGTTTCCCTTACTGGGCCTTCTGCTCACCCTTTCTTTTGATGTATGTCCCCAGGTTATGAGATGCAGTAATGAACCTATGATAAACTTAAGGAGAAGCCTTTCAAGTGTTTAAGAAGAATGTTTTATGTTGTTTTCATGTATTATGTTCCTGGTTTCCAAGACACTAGACCTTAAAGATCCTCAGTTTTGTGTAATGTAATGAAAGTTTATGTTATAAAATGGCGGGATGCTATAGTTGGTATCAAAGGATGGTTTAGTTATTTGTGGAAATTAGGATATAAAAACTTTAGGAAGAGCCCTATATAAAAGTTTAAAAATAGGAAAACTTCCTGGTATTTTGGTAAGTATTGAGTAAGTGGTTTATCAAACAGATACATCCTTGTCTGGATACGAGCAGGTAGAGGCGGCTCTGGCACAGATGTACATAGGGGTAAAACCCGAAAACACCGCTTTGAGCTAGACTCGAACGGGAACTGGTGCACGATAACGGGCCTTGCTGCACTCTTGGTTACGACACTCCCGGGGGATATGTTTGGTTAATCACAAGCTTTTTATGAATCATTATGAAGGAATTATAGAAAAGTGTAATTGTCTAAGCATGAAGTCTTAGTTAAAAGATTCATAAATAAAATAAGTTTCTCACTAAGGTTTTATTCTTTTAGAAAATGGCGGGCAATAGGACGAACCGTGCCGATGGTGACCGCAATGCACCATGTGCTGACGGCCCTCCGATGGAAGCCGGAATGGAAACATTCATGCGAATGATGAACCAACTGACTCAAGTTATGAGTAATAACTTGAATCAAACTGAGAGGCCGACCTCACCACGAAGGGAACAACTTTCTGTTGAGTCCTTCATGCGTCAACGACCACCAACATTCAGTGGATCTACTGACCCATTGGTTGCGGAACAATGGATAAGCTCCATTGAAAAGATCTTTTATGTACTTCATTGTTCGGAACAAGAAAAAGTCACCCTTGTTGTTTACCGCCTAGAGGGAGAAGCTGATCAGTGGTGGTCACTGATCAAAAACACGAAGCCACGAGGAGAGATGGAAGCTATGGAGTGGGGAGAGTTCCGGGGAATATTCTTTAATAAGTATTTCCCTCATTCGATGAGAACGAGAATGGAGAAAGAATTTCTCGAGCTGAAGCAAAAGGAGAATGAATCAGTTGGAACCTACGAGATGAACTTCACAAGGCTTTCCCGTTATACCTCAAGCTTCGTCATGGACCCTAATGGGAAGGTTGATAGATTCTTTGGTGGACTACGACCTCATCTACGGAAGAATCTAGGCAACAGGGACTATGATAGCTATGAAGAAATTGTTCGAAGTGCTATGAAAGTTGAACTAGAGTTTGGGGAGACACAGTGGTCTCACAAATCTAATGAGAAGAAAATAACTCTAGAACCGAGCCTGGGAAGAAGTTTTGATCAGGAAAGAGGTGTAAAGCATATGCAACGTGCCACATGCAATAAATGTGGAAAGAAGCATTCGGGGAACTGCTTGATCGGAAGTGGTAAGTGCTATAGGTGTGGAAAAGAAGGCCATATTTCTCGGAATTGTCGTAGTGATGTGAAGCCTCAAATTCCCAACACTAACGATAGAGGAAAGATGGTTCTGGCCCTACCCGAAGTCACATGCTTCAAGTGTGGACATCTTGGGCACTTTGCTAATCAATGTCCAAATCCGAGGGCGGTGGAGGGGAATCACCATCAACCTCAGCAGAGGCCAAGGGAGCAAGGTCGTGCTTTCGCTATCACAAAAACTGAAGTTGAAGTTCCGAACGATGTGGTAGCAGGTACTCTTGTCGTCCTCTCAAAACTAGCAAGTACTTTATTTGATTCTGGTTCTACGCATTCCTTTATTTCCTCCAAGTTTGCAAGGAATATAGAATCAATCCCCGAACTGCTAGAGGTAGAGTTGTCAGTTAAGACTCTAAGTGAGATTATCCTTGCATAAAAAGTATTTAGAGACTCTAGTGTTTACTTTGGTGAGCACAATCTTATCTCAAATATAGTAGTCATTCCCATGATGGAATTCGACATTATACTAGGGATGGACTGGCTCTCAAAGTATAATGCTAAGATCAAATGCAGAAGTAATGAAATCTCAGTAGTCTTGAATAAACGACCTACAGTTATCTTCCAAGGAGAGATATCCCAAACTGATCCCTATCTAGAAGCACCTCCCATAGCTTTCTTTATGGAGTTAATCGGTGATGATGAAGAAGGGAAAGGGAGCATACAAATAGAACATGTTCTGATTGTTCAGGAATACATGGATGTATTTCCTGAGGAGTTACCTGGACCTCCCCCAGAAAGAGAGGTAGAGTTCTCCATTGAACTTGTACCTGGGTCTCAACCGATATCAAAGACTCTGTATAGAATGTCAAATGTGGAGCTAGAGGAGTTAAAGAAACAACTCCATGACTTGTTGGAGAAGGGGTTTATCCGACCGAGTGTGTCTCCTTGGGGGGAACCAGTTCTCTTTGTGAAGAAGAAGGATGGATCAATGCGGCTATGCATTGATTATAGAGAACTGAACGAGATCACAGTGAAGAACAGATACCCTCTTCCAAGAATTGATGATTTATTTGACCAACTTCGTGGGGCTCAATTCTTCTCTAAGATTGACCTTCGATCTGGTTATCATCAACTGAGGGTGAAGAAGGAAGATATTCCAAAGACTGTCTTCCGATCAAGATATGGCCATTATGAGTTTACTGTTATGCCTTTCGGCTTGACTAATGCTCCTGCTATTTTCATGGATTTGATGAATAGAGTCTTTAAGGACTACCTTGATAACTTTGTGGTAGTTTTTATTGATGATATTTTGATATATTCAAAAAGTCGTGAGGAGCATGAAGATCATCTGAGGGTTATTTTGAAAACTCTACGGAAGGAGAGGCTCTTTGGGAAGTTCAGCAAGTGTGAGTTTTGGTTACAACAAGTGGCTTTCTTGGGGCACATCGTAACCAATGAAGGAATCTCGGTTGACCCTGCAAAGACAATGGTTGTGGAGGATTGGCCTCAACCCACAACAGTAACTGAGATTCGTAGTTTCCTTGGTTTAGCGGGATATTATAGGAGATTTGTGAAAAACTTTTCACGACTTTCTAATCCACTAACCAAGTTGACTCGAAAAGGGGTTAAGTTCATCTGGACAAAGGAATGTGAGGAAAGTTTCCAAGAGCTGAAGAAGAGATTGGTTACTGCACCTGTGTTAACACTACCCTCTATCAGAGAAGGATTCGTTATTTTTAGCGATGCATCTCTGAAAGGGCTTGGGTGCGTCCTCATGCAAAATGACAAGGTAATTGCTTATGCATCTCGACAGTTGAAGATTCATGAGAAGAATTATCCTACGCATGATCTAGAGCTGGCGGTAGTTGTTTTTGCTCTAAAGATATGGAGGCACTATCTTTATGGGGAGAAATGTGATATATACACTGACCACCAAAGTCTAAAGTATATTTTCACTCAGAAAGAATTGAACATGAGACAAAGGAGATGGTTGGAGCTTATTAAAGACTATGATTATTCAATTCATTATCACCCTGGAAGAGCAACCAAAGTCACGGATGCGTTAAGCAGGAAAGATCCTGTTGTTCTGGCAACAATGAGGATCCTAGGGGATCCCTTGATTAAAGATCTAGTAAAATTGGACATGGGAATTATAAGGAAAGGGACATCATCAACCCTATCCCAAATGATTTCTCAACCTTCATTACTAGAGAAGATCAAGAAGTCTCAAAAAGAAGATCCTTTGCTGCAGGAGAAGTTGGAGGCTGTAAAGGATGGGAAGTTCCCTGATTTCAATATTGATCAAGAAAGTGTATTGAAATTTCGTACAAGACTATGCGTTCCATCTATTCCGGAGATAAAGAAAGAACTGATGGATGAAGCTCATAGCTCTACTTTCTCTATACATCCGAGAAGCACTAAGATGTATAGAGACCTTCGTGATCATTATTGGTGGGATAACATGAAGAGGGAGATTGTTGATTACACTACAAAGTGCCTGGTGTGTCAGCAAGTAAAGGCAGAACGGCAACTTCCTAAGGGGGTATTACAACCGCTACCCATACCAGTATGGAAGTGGGATAATATCACTATGGACTTTGTAACTGGTCTCCCGAAAACATCCAAAGGAAACAATGCAATATGGGTTATTGTGGACCGTCTCACCAAGACAGCCCATTTTATCTCTATTCGGGAAGATTTCTCTCTGGATCAGCTTGCCAAGATATACGTGAAGGAAGTGGTAAGGATGCATGGGGTACCACTATCCATCGTATCTGATCATGACCCAAGATTCACATCAAAATTCTGGAGAAGTCTTCAACATGCTCTGAATACTGAATTGAATTTTAGTACGGCCTATCATCCTCAAACTGATGGCCAATCTGAAAGGACTATTCAGACACTCGAAGACATGTTGAGATTATTCTCAATGGAATTTAAAGGTGGATGGGATCAACACCTCCCATTAGTGGAGTTCTCCTATAACAACAGCTTCCATGCGAGTATCCAAATGGCACCCTATGCAGCTCTATATGGAAAGCGGTGTAGAACTCCTACTTGTTGGGATGAAACTGCTGAGAGGAAGCTTCTTGGGCCTGATCTCATGCAAGAGATGACGGAACAGGTTCATGCCATCCAACAACACATAAAAGCTGCTCAAAGTCGGCAGAAGAGCTATGCTGACAATCGTCGAAGGGACTTGGAGTTTGGTGTTGGCGACAAAGTCTTCCTTCGAATTTCTCCATGGAAGAGAGTCATGCGGTTTGGGAAGAAAGGCAAGCTCAGCCCTAGGTACATTGGCCCCTATGAAATCCTTAATCACATAGGAGCAGTGGCCTATCGTCTAGCACTTCCACCGAACCAAGCTCAAGTTCATGATGTCTTCCATGTATCTCTCTTGAGGAAGTACATACCCGACCCTTCGCATGTACTGAACCCAGAGGTGGTACAACTGGAACATAACCTCTCTTATGAGGAGCAGCCAGTGGAGATCCGGGACCGTAGAGACAAGGTTCTACGAAACAAGACTACCCACCTTGTGAAAGTGTTGTGGAGGAATCATAAATATGAAGAAGCAACTTGGGAGCCTGAGGAAACAATGAATCAAAAGTACCCTCACCTTTTCGACTAGGCCTCAAGTGTAAATTTCGGGGACGAAATTTCTTAAGGGGGGAAGAATGTAACGACCCAATATTTTTGAGTAGTATATTAACTTACTCTTAATGATTTAAAAAAAGATGTTAATGGTTAATGCAGAAAGAGGAGTCGATGGCTTCATCCAGTAGACTCGACCCTTATGAAGCCCACTTATCAGAGCTTGGGAAGGAGGTAGCATCTGTGGGCTTCGCTTTGGACCAAGCCCAAGCCGAACTCTAGCGTGTCAAGCTTGAACGGAAACGCCTACGGGAGAAGTTCAAGTTAGTGGAGATTACTACTAGGGCAATGTTATCTGAGCCTCCCTCAGATTCTCTCACCATAGCACACCTTACACTTAGGTCATATGCCGGTGTTATAAGGGGCTATGTGACGAGACCCTAGCTTCTTTGTGTAATCATGTGCGATGAATGAATTGAGATTTATTCCTTTAGTGATGTTTGTGAAATTTCAAATGTCCAGATAATTTTTTATTGATGAATTTTTGAAAAAAGGATATTTTAAAATATTTATGAAAACCCTAAATAACTAATGATGTGTAATGATTTTCAAAAAATGGTCTTCTACAAAAGTGTTCAGTAAGAAATTTGGAGTCTAATAAGATCAACTTAATTTTTGATGAATAGTAAATTATGAATAGTAATTTTACGCTTAGGATTAGTAATGTGACCAAATGGATTAGAAATTTCACTCAAAGAAAATTTTAATATAATTTGGACACCTAGATTAAGTAATGTGATTCAATAAAATGGGTAAATAACGGTTTCATAAATTATTAGTCAAGTATTAGTTTTTTCGGATGAATAGTGTTTTTTAATTAAAAATTTAATTAAAAATAATTAGAAAATTATTTTTATAAAAAGGACTTTATTTTTGAACTCAGAGCGTCGATATTATGTTAAGGTAATTTTTGGGTATTTTTCTGAAAAAAAATGAATTTTCGATGAATAGTGTTTTTATTTAAAAATTAAATTAAAAATATTTAGAAAATTATTTTTATAAAATGGATTTCATTTTTGAAATCAGAGCATTGATATTTGGTTAAGGTGAAATTTTGGGATTATTCTGAGAAAGTTGGATTTTCGATGAATAGTGAAATTATAGTTTTTAAGTTATGGGTGTTTAATGACATCATTAAATGATGTATTAAGTATATTTTCAATATGGTCGAATTATGAATATTAAGATAAGGTTTGAGGTGTCCCAAGTGGACAATACCATGGGAAAATACCATGGGCAAGCCCATGGTTTTTCCAAAACCACTAGTGAGGTGTCCCTTGGCCATTATTGCCTTGTCCCCTCACTTTCCCTATAAATACTCACCCTTTCCTCCTTTAGTTTTCACTCCCAACTCTCCCCCAACGAATTTCTGGTCTCCTTACCTCCCAAGGAGTCCTCCCAAGGTGCCCCCAAGCCCTCAAGGTCCAAACCTTTGAGTTTTAAGAGTTACGTTTTAAGGTAAGGGATCCGACCTCTCTCTTTCTTTTCATGTAATCCTTTTTATGTCATTCCTTTTATGATCCATGTTCTTATGTGAGAGGATGTTCTTGTATATTCATCTTACTGCCCTTTTCATTTTTATATGATGAGAGATCCCCTCTTACTCTCATCATTTCGTTTTATGAATGTTTAAGTGACGCCGTTAGGCTGCCGAATTTTTAAGGTATTCTTTCACCCTTCTCATTTTTCAAGTTCGATTTTCATGTCAAGTCTTTCAAGTTCCTTTTTTTTATGATGGGGTATGATCTCTATATCTATTATACTGATCTATTATGATCATATGATGAGGGACCCTATTTGATCTTGTCAAATCATTTTTTTTATTGAAGTTAAGTGACGTCGTTAGGCTACCGAATTTTCATAAGAGAAATCTTGTTTTGTCTCACTTCCAGGTTTTTAATTTCATATGGTATATCTTTCAAATTTCATTACCATGTTCTTAAATCCATTATATTATGTCCCCCTACTGTTTTATGGATCATTTATGAGTGGGTGACCCATGTCCCCTCTCTTTTCAATGTTTTCTAAAACCTTGTAACATAGCTGTTATGCTGCAGAATTTTCGTCTCAAAATGCCTCTCTCTTTTCTCAAAATTATTTTATGTTATAAATTGAATACTCAAAGATCTTATTTATACAAGGGTATTCACATATATATCAAAATTTTCTATTTTAAATTCTGGGATGTACATACATAAGACCCTCTTTCCCTTTCCGTGGGTTTAAAGTGACGTAAAGATCATGTCTTTAAAGCAGTTTTTAAAACGTTATGATTATTAAATGAAACCCATTTATTTTATGCTATATGGGTTATTTATGAAATGTTTGATGATGATATATGTGTCTCACATGATAATAAAGGCAAATTTAAGGGTGCGCCCTGATAGCGCTCCAATGCATTGGGTAATGATGTAACCACTAGAGATTACAATTTTCACGATACCTTAGTGAATAACCTTGGTAATTTTCAAATGACACCTTGGGGATGGACCTTGGTGATATGTTCATGATTGTCTATGTTAAATGATGTAGCCACATATTCAAGTTATGTAAAATGTTATTTTTATTATGAAATGCCTCATGATTTCTTTATCATGCCTTAAAGTTCTTTTCATGTTCTTATTGAAGTATCTCAAGTTCACATGTAAAATGTTCCTCTTGTTTCCCTTACTGGGCCTTCTGCTCACCCTTTCTTTTGATGTATGTCCCCAGGTTATGAGATGCAGTAATGAACCTAGGATGAACTTAAGGAGAAGCCTTTCAAGTGTTTAAGAAGAATGTTTTATGTTGTTTTCATGTATTATGTTCCTGGTTTCCAAGACACTAGACCTTAAAGATCCTCAGTTTTGTATAATGTAATGAAAGTTTATGTTATAAAATGGCGGGATGCTATAATGAATATCATGTGAGAGCTAGCGGGTTAAAGGTTGTTAGCAGTTGGCTCTAGTCCAAGTGGGAGTCTGTTGGAGTTAGTGGTCTAGAACCAACTACTTTTTACTTTATTCATTAAATAAAAGCCTTATCCCATCTTGATTGTTCTTCTGCGTGACATGTCATGTGATAATGTCCTAAGGACAGTTGTTGCATTAAAGGGTCGTAGTGGATCCCTACTATGATGAGAACCTGGAAGTGCCATAACATTGTTCTTGAATTTATGTTCTATGGCCGGATGATATTATTTGAGGGACACAAATAATATAGGTCATTAGGGGTGAGGACTCATAAAACTTTGAGGCACCTTCTCATGGTGTGCGCCCTTGGTAATATCCAGGAGGATATTATCAGAACGAGACCCGCCAGTAGGAAATCCACATTTCATAGTGTCATTGGATGTTCCTATCTGCGGACGTGTGTATTGGTCCTTAGACTTTAAGATTATTATTAATGGGTATTACAACTCACGCACTTAGATGTATTGACGAAAACTGTGACGACACACTGTTCGCAGCGAGGTAGGATACGTTGGGTGCGTCATGAGTAATATCGCATTAATAGATAATGCGAGAAAGGATTTGTCCCTTTTATTCCATAACGGAAGTAGATATCTCAGGCCCTTTGATGGAATTGATACAGCCTAAATAAATCCATGGCCATGGTAAGGTATGGGCAAGTTCAATTCCGGGAAGTCAAAGAAAGAATAATCAAGCACATGGGTTGATGGCACTAGCATGCAACCCGCTTGATTGGAGATATTGAGACAAAGGGATTATATTACATGGTAAGCGTTCGTAGGAGGTGACACATCATTGCGGCGTTAACTTCTTTCTCTATGGGTGCCTTGGCGTGTTGCTAGACGCTAACCTTGGACTTTAGGCAGGATCAGCCTAATGCCACTGAGAAAGAAGCCTAGAGGGTCACACACTAAGTGTGTCCATGTATCTCAGTTAAATATTAATTTAACAAGTTAAATAAATATTATTCCCGACTGTGGTTTAATAATTATTTAAAGATGTCTGATCGCATTTGTTTCGACACTAGTTATTCGAGAGAATATAGTGTGGGCGAAATAATATATATTTATTAGCGAGTAATGCAGTTACATTTATTTAAGAAATAAATAGTCATTACTCAAGGTCTAATAAATATGGTGGAGGAAATAAATAAAATGAAAAAAAATAAAAGTACACGCCGTGTATATTTATATACACACCGTGTAGTTTGTTTTTCAGGATTCGTGAGAAAATATTGTTTATTTAATTAAATGATATTAAATGTAATACGTTGGGCGCATGTCAAGTAATAAATGGTCAACTGTCATTATTAAGACATGTGGTATTACTAAGAATTAAATGAAATGATTAAATGCTTTTGGGTAATTAATTCATTTTATTATTCTAAGTATTATAATCCCAATTACATTATTCTCATAGAATTAGATCCATTGTTGTGTACAACGGATTTGGAAATACTCTCAAGACAAAGGGAGAATTCCCTTTCCACTAAGAACGCCCTCAAGTTACGAGAGCAAGATCCTCCACCGGATCAAGGCGGTCGAAGGCAGACATCGCAAGCGAAAGTTCTTCCGCACTAGCACCCGGAGATCCCTTCGGTGACGTCTGGAGATACGTGACACACGTGTGGATCGCTGCTAGAGGAATCCTACACTTGGATTCTACGACGCAACGACGGATCACCGAATCGTGACCGGACACATGAACGAAGAAAGAATTCCAACGAGGTAGTTCTTATGCATTAATTATAATCAACATATGATGATCCTCCTCAAGGGTTCTGGGACTCTTATTTTCTTTTCGTTCTTCGTTCTATTCCGAAGATTCGGCGTTTTATATCGTGACGGATCTCGGATTGAACGTTGTTTAACGTTAAAATTAAAGTTGGGCAAATCGACCAAACATGCTTCCGTTGCGCCCAGAACCTACAGTACTAAACATCCTCTGATACCAACTGTAATTCCCCGACCCCAGTTACCCAGAGTCGGTGCATTATTACATAACATTGGCATGATCACAAAAGATCGAGTCTCAAAACACCGATTAGTTTAGTAGCTTTGGAATCATTAGATACATTCATAAAGTTTACATTACATCATAAAGTGAAAAACTACAACAACATCTTTTCTCCATAGACCACACTCATATCCCCTCATACTATCCCTGCAGGTCAATCATAAAATACTTCTTCACATCCTGGGAAAAATAAAACATAGAAAGGGGTGAGCTCAGATGCCCAGTAAGGATAACAATATAGCGGAAACTTTTATAAATAAGTATAAACATTTAAGACAATGTATAACTAAAACAAAAGCCTTTTAAACTTGAACTTCAGCATAATATGGCAGAAATAAAATTAAATAATGTCATTTACTTATTCACATGGATATTCTACTAGTTGAATAATCACATGCAATATCAATAACCACTTTCATAATGATGTAGTGCATAATGTCAGACTATCATAACCACATAGTCAAGGTATCGTGCCAAGACTACAAATAAGATTTTGTCAAGGCCTTATGTCAAGACAATAGTTTGTCTCATGAGACCTACCGATGCATCGAGGAGCTATAGCGGGCTACACCCGTCACTTACTAAGTCTAATGCATTCCTCGTATGAAAAGTTAAAACATAACATAAACATTCGTATTAAAACTAGCATACGAAATTTCAATACTTTATCCACAAACCATAAATGGTATAAAAATAGCACATCCACAGTCAAAAATAACTCATTCAATACAACATTGAAGATTTTATTGTAACATATTAACCTCAATCGAGAATAATGAAGGATATTGATATAGATGAAAATAATCATCAAAACTATTTGAGATAAATATCCCCCTTTTTTTGAAAACATTTAAAAGTCACACTATTTGTCAAGAAGCCATTTAAAAATAGTTTTTTGAATCAAAGTGTCTCATACCACTTTGAAACTTTTAAAAGGAATTTTAATTGTAAAACATTAATGTCCATATAAATAAATCCTTAAAAACATTTTTAAAACATGGACATTAATGAGAATGATTTAGAATAATAAATCTTTAAAACATTTAAAATGATATTTTAGTTAGAGTTCCCAACCAAAAGAGAGACACTTGAATACAAATAATTGAGGTAATCAAAACTTTGTAATATCATGAGAATAAAGGTATTCATGATATACTATTTCAAAGTACATTATATACACCATATAAAAGTGATTTGGTGTATAACAACAAAGAAGTCTCAAGGGGATGTAATTTGAGATGAAATCTATTATAAAGAATGTATCCTTAGGTTAAGGATAAATCAACGACATAATTATGTGTGACAAATATAAATACACTCAATATGATTGGGTATTCAGTGTAAATCAATCAGAGGACATTCACACATATTCTTGTAAAGACAACACCAATGAATTGGATATTTAAATCAACAAATGGAGATTGAGTTAAAATTACTCTTATCAAGTTCATATCGATGACTTAAGAAATTATCAATGGAGTGATTATGTGTATCAAAAGTATATCCACAGAAAGTGGAGTAGAAATTATGACATAAGCAAATGAATAGTGATTCCACACATAATCTTGGAGTAAAATAATCAATGAAGTATGCGTAAAGCCGAATGAATGGAAATTGAAATTTCAAATTCCATTATCAATTTGGTAACTTACGAAACATACACCCATGAAATAAGGATCATACAATGATGATGTAAATATCCATAAAAACTTCATTTTATCTCCCTGTCAACACGCCTCCGACCCGGCACCCGACGCCGACTAAAATTATGTCACGCCTAGGGTAAACACGATGTTCTAAACACAACGGCGCACTCAAAATTGCGATCTGAGACTCCGTTCAGGAGTTATTCGAGCTGACGCTCATAAATAAACTTTTCCATTTATTTACGAAAACGCCCCTGGTGGCTTTTATCACAGCAAGCCCATGCCCGCAAAGTTTACACCCCGCATAGGGTAAACGACACGCTTCGGGCGCAACTGTGCTCTTAGATTCCCGTTCTGAGCTACCGTTTAGGAGACAACACACCCCCGCCACGTGCATAGTATAAAAGTACTTAATATTTTTTATAAAATTAATTTCGGGCACACCGGGCCTCGAAATCGCACGCTGTTTTCGCGCCTAGCTCTGGAATTATTTATAGGAATATTCCAAAGTTTGACAGGTCCAAAACCTGAGTCGCTAAAACCACTTTCTTATATACCATTTCTAAACATGTGATATCGTGTTAGCTTTTGTTTTCACTAATCTTTAATTGGTTGATATCTTCAAAAAACCCATTGTGGTTGATCATTTTGATTTTATTAAGGTGGATTTAGAGATATCACCCTTGTAATTCATTCATTTAATTTTGAAAAACATGATGATTTTCCTTTAATTTTTACCTTGAGCTTTATTAAATTGTAGCTTTATTTTAAATATTGAATTATGTTGATATAATATCTCTATCTAAATCTCGAGATCATTGATCCACTTGTATCTTTTATTTAAATCCTGAGTTGATTGGTTGATTTGTTTCACTCTCTTAAGTGAACCTTTTTTATTTTTTATTTACATGTTTATGGTGACCCCTTGTACTTTTAAAAGTATGCCTCAATAAAGG
>CAUJRU010002999.1:0-59610 GCA_963277665.1 Viscum album
AATGCACCCCTATTACAAAGAAAGGGTGAGGTATGATTCATTAGAGAATAAATTGGTATGTATTTTAAATCAATAATAAATGTTTTGTGTGATATGAAACAACATATGTTCCTTTATTTCTATGCAGATTGATGAATCAAAATTAAAATCCACTTCCACCCCATGTTGTAACGCCCCGACCCCAGTTACCCAGAGTCGGTGCATTACTGCGTAACATTGGCATGATCAAAAAAGATCAAGTCTCGAAAGGCCGATTAGTTTAGTAGCCTTGGAAACACTAGATACATTCATAAATGTTACATTACATCATAAAGTGAAAAACTACAATAACATAGTCTCCATTTTCCACACTCACATCCCCTTCTGACTATCCCTGCGGGTCATTCATAAAATACTTCTTCACATCCTGGAAAATATTAAAACATTGAAAGGGGTGAGCTCAGATGCTCAGTAAGGATAACAATATAGCATAAGCTTTCATAAATAAACATAAACATTTAAGGCAATGTATAACTAAAACAAAAGCCTTTTAAACTTGAACTTCAACATAATATGGCAAAAGTAAAATGAGATAATTCCATTTACTTCTTCACATGGATATTTTACTGGTCGAATAATCACATGCAATATCAATAACCACTTTCATAATGATGGAATGCATAATGACAGACTATCATAACCACGCAGCCAAGGCCTCGTGCCAAGACTACAAATAAGATTTTGTCAAGGCATCGTGCCAAGACACTAGTTTGTCTCATGAGACCTGCCGATGCATCGAGGAGCTATAGCGGGCTCCACCTGTCACTTATTAAGTCCAATGCATTCCTCATATGAACAGGTTTAAACATATCATAAACCATAACATAATCGTATCACATAAAACATGAATAAAGGAAACACAACATTTCCACATTTCAATCACAAGATATCAATATAACACATTGATATATTAAAACATTATCAAAACCATTTTCGATACCAAAATAAATGAAAGTTAAAACTTGGTTTTTATTTTTTATTTAAAAAAAGTTATGGCTTGTAGGGGAATCCAAAACTCAAATAATAGTCACGGCGGTGGAGAAGTCATTGTCGCCGCATACGTACGACAAGAAAAACATTCCTTTTTGTCGTTTAGTAAAATGCTTCGTATAAAAATATTCCTTTTGAATAAACGTAAAAGTCAAAGGGGTTTATACACTGTATAAAAGAAATTTGCGTATAAAACAAAATATGCCTCAATGAATGGAGATTGAGACGAAGTCCCTTAAAAAGATCATTTTTAAATAAAATATATCTATTATGAGTATTCACTATATGTACACATAAAGAAAGTATAAATACAAGATATGACATAATAATATCATGACATAATTTGAAAGTAGGAGATTAACCCAAAGAATAGAAATTGGGTTAAGAAATTCCCTTACCTAGTGTCCGACTTGACTCAATCGTTCTTTAATCTCCTGAATAATAAACTAGAGTTAATTTATATTTGCTTAAGAACTTTTTTCATGTTCATTAATCCTTTTATATCACTTATTACCATGTTATGAACATTATGTAATTATTTAATTTAATAACGGTCATTTTGTTGATCTTTGGTACTTGAGTCAAAAATAAACTTCTTATAATTACAAGTTGTTCATGTGGTGAAATATACATTATATACCAAATTATATTCATGATGTAGATATCATATATATCATATATATCCATTATATACATTCATTCATAATATTACGTAACATTTAGAGGTAAGAAATGAAATGCACCGTTCATGGAGACGGTAAGCCGTACGTACGCATGAACGCTACTTTCATTTCTATTTAATATTCAATGGAATGAAATCATAATGATATAAAGGTACATTATAATTCTAGTATAATATCATATATAATATCATTTACTCCATCCTTTATACATCCCACATATGACATTAATGATTCAAATCACTTTGAGGGGGCGGTAGTCTGCACTTCCGAAAATAAAATTATCGCGTTTACCCATAATGGAAACCATAAAGGTATGACATAAATGAAAAATACAGAAGATTAAGTAAAACATAAACATATTATATATCATATATAAATATAGTGACATCTTAATGGCCACCTTTGAAGGTGTTATATGAGTGTTGAACAATCATCGTTTCGTGAGGCAGAAATTCGCCATCCACAGAAACAGTATGTTATTTAACCATTAGATGTAGGTGTGTGTAAGTGTATCTAGAATACTTATTATAACAACATCCTAGTATATTGAGGATACTGGTGTTGTTACAAAAGAAATTAATAAAAAGAGTTTAGGGGGTTGGAGAATCAAAATAAAACATAAGAACACAAGAGAAAACACTACCTTTAAAACGTGTAACTCTTTGATTTGAGCTCAAAGGCTTCCTTGGAAAGAATTCTGCCCAAATTTAGGCTTTTAGGAGTAAGAGGGGGAAGTTGAGAAAGTATTTGGGCAGAGTTTGGACGAGCCAAATGGATTGGAAGGTGTAAATAAGGTGGTAGTGGTGGGGGCCTTTTATAAGAGGAGAGGAGGGGCACTCTTGGAAAGTAATGAAATGTTACTTTATTATATAATGAGTTCCGGATTTTAAAGGTCACACACTTATATATTTCTAGGATAAGGTGATAAGGGTTCAAAATCTACTCATCCAATAGGCTTTGGAAAAGTGTAATTCTTATATTTTACATTATCCTTCCATTTTATTAAAATCGTTAATTAATGAGGTAATCGCTGCATCATCACGGTGTCATAAATAATTTAATTTATTTAATGTCTAAAAATTATAAAAAAAATATAATGATGTAGGAAATATTTTTATATTTCTAATGAATATTTATAGTCAAAAATATGACTTGTATAACCCCATTTAAAAATTGTTTTAGTAAAACAACTCATGTTTGTGACATTTTTATTTTAAGATTAAATAAAAAGTTTTTAATGTCATTTTCCCACCAAAGTGGCTCCATGGGGTCCCCAAGTTGACCCATGGATTGTATTGGTCGGACATGACTCATCCAATAGGGGTAGGACAAGTGTAATGGTCATTTCATTTTATTATAACATTATCTTTACCATAAATTACACTAATTACCTTTAATCGCGATTAATTAAACTTAAAAGTTACTATTCACCAAAAAATTATTTTAATCCCATTGAACCACATTTTACTTCCTAATGAAAACCATGTATGTCGGATTTTTGAAAATCAAATCACAGAAGTGGTAATGTTTCATTTAAATGAAAAATCAGTTTTTTAACTACCACTTAGTGGTTTCACTATTCATAAAAAATTGATGTTTTTCAGAACAATGCCAAAATTTCACCCTAAGTTATAATTGATATTCCGAATTCAAAAATGATGTCTATTTTACAAAATTACAAACATATAAGTTTCATTAATTAATTTTATAACTAATTCCCGCTGTCACAACAAATAGCGTGTTTTTAAGAAACAATATATATCAAAAGATTGACAATTGTTTATGTCCAATTTGTTGGGCGGAAGAAAAGCGAGGGAAGAATGGAAAGAGGGGGGGTGAATTTCCTTTTAAAAAATTGATTAACAATTTAAAAATCAAAGTTGAAATGCAGCGGAAATAAAGGAGGCAATCACACAAGAAATTGATAACGGAGTTCGGCCAAAACCCGGCCTACGTCTCCGCTCCCAACTCAACCGTTGAGAGATTCCTACCGCTTGCTTTTCAATGGTTTTAGCAAGAAACCCACTAGGCTTTGAGGTAGCACTAGGACCTATTACAGCTTGCTTTTATTGGTTGAGCAAGAACCCACTTACTTTTAATGGTTAAGTAAGAACCCACTATCCTTCTTACAGGTGAAGGATAGCTCACCTATGTCTCAAGCTATTTAAAGGAAAGCTTGGCAACCTTTTCACACCTTAGTGGTGATGTGAAACCCAAAAGAAGGAGGGATAGAAAAGAGTTTGGGGTTTGTAGGCACAAACCCAAAATTAAAGCTCAAAATAAATAAAACTATAAAAACCGTATTTGGAGAAGCCTTGGGTGCCTTTGATTGATTGGAGATGTTGAAGGCCGCTTCCAAGCTTCTTTGAAGGAGCTCCTTGGATGTGGAATTGGATGGAGCACTTGGGGTTCCCTTGGAGGAATGCACCGGAGGTACGCCAAATGATGGAAAATGTGTACGTTGGCTTCACAAGTGTTCCGGTTATGTTCCTTGGGCTTCCGGGGGATCAAGGTCCTTTATTTATAGAGGGGGAACCCTCATATGGCCGTTGGAGGCCTTTGGAGCCGTTGGAAAGGCTTTCGGAGCCGTTGGGAGGCAAGAGGAGCAGCCTGGTCAAAGCTGCAACGGCTAGTTTGACTGGGCCACCGGCTGGCCGGTGCAGGGCCACCGGCTGGCCGGTGCCTTGGCAGAGGAGAGGGGATTTGGTCCAGGCTCTACCGGTCGACCGGTGGAGGAGCCACCGGCTGGCCGGTGGCAAGACAGTAGCAAATACTATTTGGGCTGGGTGCCACAGGTCGACCGGTGACAGAGCCACCGGTCGACCGGTGGAACCTGGCAGTGGGCAATGCCTCTGCCAGTTCCACCGGCTGGCCGGTGCTATCACACCGGTTGGCCGGTGGACTGAATTTCAGTCCACTTCTTGTCTATTCTTGGGCCAATCCTTTGGAAATCTTTTGCCTATCATCCACAACACTTAAAAACAAAGTTAAACACATATGAAAGTGATTGTGATCATGAAAATCAAAGAGTGTGGGGTACAACAATCTCCCCCTATTTTGATGATCACAATCACTTATCAAAGCAATGTAAAAACTTAAATGAAAGGAATGCCTAAATGATAAATTGAAAATAAATACTAAGCATGAGAGAAAAGATTCTCCCCCAATCAATCAATAAATTTCTCCCCCTTTGTGATTATCAAAATAGCGTGGGGCATAAAACTTGATTGAGGGAAATTTTGAAAAACAAGAAGAGATTTGAAAAATCAATTGAGATTTTTGAAATTGAAAGATTGAAAAATTGAATAACAGTTTGAATTGAAAGTTTTGAATCAAAAATTGAATAACAGTTTGAATTGAAAGTTTTGAATCAAAAACCAATTGAATTTTGAAATTTGAAACCAAATGAAAATTTTTGAAATTGAGAGTTTTGAAACCAAGTGTTGAAATTGAAAGGAAAATTTTTGAATACACAAAAAAGCTTAAAAGATCCTAACTCCCCCTAAATAAAAACAAAAAGTCACCGGGGAGAGGGATTTTGAAAAGAGACAATTTTAGGCCCGGAGAGACTCACTAGAAGGGATTTTTCAATCCATACTTGTCTCATGGCGGGTCTTCTCCTATAAAATTCGTTCGAAAAGAAAATATTTTTGGGTTGACCATACCGGGCGTTTTTACAATTACATTCATAAATAAGGTGCCCGGTTTTCTTACAATAATTAAAAAATTTAAAACAAGATCTCCCCCTTACAAAAACAGTGGGTGCATGGGAGGAGGAGGCTTGGTTGGTATAGCCAAGTCCTTGAGTGGTCCTAGAAACCCTTTGAGAACCCAGCAAATTTGAAAGATTTTGTTCCCCTTGGGTGAACTTAGCTAGGGTCTCCCTTAGGTCTTTGATGGTTGATTCCATAGAATCAACATTTGGAAAATTTTGGATTTTAAGGGTGAGTTCCTCCTTCTCTTTGAGAAGTTGGTCTTTTTCGGAGGAGAGTTTTTTGAAATTCTTTTTCAAAGCGACAAATTTTGATGAAAGCTCATGAAAACCTTTTTCTAATTGATCTCTAACATGTGAGAGTTCTTCATAAGATAGATGATTTAAAGAATTGGAATTTGAAGAACAAGAGGAGGAAGAGGAGGAAGATACCTCATGTTTTTCCATTAGGCAATTATTACCATTGTCGCTCGAGGAGAAAGAAGAGAAGGAGGAGCTATCACTCCAAGTTTTCTTTAAAGCCTTCTTCTTCTTCTTCTTGGCCGTTTTCTTGTGAAGTGGGCAAGCGGGTACGGATTTTGCCTCGGGTTCTTGCTTTCGAGCGGGTTCTTGCTTTTGAGCCATGCTATTACCTTCATGAGTTAGCTCTAAACATTTCCAAATATCATGTGAAGATGTGCAAGAAGAAATATGATCAAAAACATTTCTATCTAACCCGCAATGAAGAGCATTCATGGCTTTGCCATCAAGCTCGAAATTTGCAATGTCTACGGGGGTCCATTGAGATTCATATTTACAAGAGAGAGAATAACCATGCATGACAATTTTAAAAATAGGATAGCTAATGCTTTTAAGAAAGGTGGTCATGCGGGTTTTCCAAAAACTATAATCGGTTCCATCAAAGAATGGAGCACGATCCAAAGAAAAGCCTTCGGGGACGTAAGAGGTTGAAGCGGTAGAAGCCATCAAAAAGGATCTTTAATTTGAAACCGGTTAGGGAATTATTCAAATACGTCCCTCTGATACCAATTGTTGGGCGGAAGAAAAGCGAGGGAAGAATGGAAAGAGGGGGGGTGAATTGCCTTTTAAAAAATTGATTAACAATTTAAAAATCAAAGTTGAAATGCAGCGGAAATAAAGGAGGCAATCACACAAGAAATTGATAACAGAGTTCGGCCAAAACCCGGCCTACGTCTCCGCTCCCAACTCAACCGTTGAGAGATTCCTACCGCTTGCTTTTCAATGGTTTTAGCAAGAAACCCACTAGGCTTTGAGGTAGCACTAGGACCTATTACAGCTTGCTTTTATTGGTTGAGCAAGAACCCACTTACTTTTAATGGTTAAGTAAGAACCCACTATCCTTCTTACAGGTGAAGGATAGCTCACCTATGTCTCAAGCTATTTAAAGGAAAGCTTGGCAACCTTTTCACACCTTAGTGGTGATGTGAAACCCAAAATAAGGAGGGATAGAAAAGAGTTTGGGGTTTGTAGGCACAAACCCAAAATTAAAGCTCAAAATAAATAAAACTATAAAAACCGTATTTGGAGAAGCCTTGGGCGCCTTTGATTGATTGGAGATGTTGAAGGCCGCTTCCAAGATTCTTTGAAGGAGCTCCTTGGATGTGGAATTGGATGGAGCACTTGGGGTTCCCTTGGAGGAATGCACCGGAGGTACGCCAAATGATGGAAAATGTGTACATTGGCTTCACAAGTGTTCCGGTTATGTTCCTTGGGCTTCCGGGGGATCAAGGTCCTTTATTTATAGAGGGGGAACCCTCATATGGCCGTTGGAGGCCTTTGGATCCGTTGGAAAGGCTTTCGGAGCCGTTGGGAGGCAAGAGGAGCAGCCTGGTCAAAGCTGCAACGGCTAGTTTGACTGGGCCACCGGCTGGCCGGTGCAGGGCCACCGGCTGGCCGGTGCCTTGGCAGAGGAGAGGGGATTTGGTCCAGGCTCTACCGGTCGACCGGTGGAGGAGCCACCGGCTGGCCGGTGGCAAGACAGTAGCAAATACTATTTGGGCTGGGTGCCACAGGTCGACCGGTGACAGAGCCACCGGTCGACCGGTGGAACCTGGCAGTGGGCAATGCCTCTGCCAGTTCCACCGGCTGGCCGGTGCTATCACACCGGTTGGCCGGTGGACTGAATTTCAGTCCACTTATTGTCTATTCTTGGGCCAATCCTTTGGAAATCTTTTGCCTATCATCCACAACACTTAAAAACAAAGTTAAACACATATGAAAGTGATTGTGATCATGAAAATCAAAGAGTGTGGGGTACAACACAATTTCAAAGTGAAATTAATTCTAATGAAAACCATTGGATAAAATGGTAAAAATATATTCTAATTATACTTTTAAACCACTCAATAGTATAATTTATCACTATAAATTATTTTGATTAAAAAAGTTGTTTTTAAGTATTTTTCACTATTCATAAAAAATTGGAAGTTCTCCGAAAATTACAAAAAATTCAACTTAGGATAATTTCGATATTCCGAATAAAAAAATGAAGTCCATTTTGAAATATAAAATTTATATAATTTCAAAAAGTGGGTATTACTATTCATAACCACTAGTTTGATTGGTCGCGGTGTGTTAGAATCTTGAACTTGCGTACAATGCAAGCTATTGCATTATTGAAAGAGAAGCGTATCATGAAAGCTTGGGGTGTTACATTCTCCCCTCCTTCAATAAACTGCGTCCTCGCAATTTGAAAATTTTCTTAAAAAATAAATGGTTGAAAATAGAAAATACCTTTGTGGAAAACCCACATCAGAAATAGGGTTAATAAGAATATAACATTAAAAGAAAGAAAGAGAAGTACAAAGGTCACCCGAGATAGCCCATACTAGGATTATATGAAAATATGGATATGGAAGAGAAACAAACCATCAAGTTCTGATGGAGAGTTGTAGAAAACAAGATTAGGAGAAAGTTAACCACAAGAAAATCACAAACTTGTGATTGGTTAAACGGTCATTGAATCCCCAGTTGGAAAAGTTAACCGACAACGTTTTGGTTTTAAGTTACCTTTTATAAAGTTTAGGAATTTATTTAAGAGATTTTCTAAGAACGTAAGGAAATATACTTACTTGTCATGTAGGCTTTCATTCTTTAATAAATTTTTACCACGAACCCATCTTTCACTCCAAATAGTAACAGAACTCAAAAATATTCTATTTATACTAATTGTATAAGGTTTCAAATATTACCACATACCATTTAGATTAGGAAAAATATTTTGTAATAACCAGGGACTTCCTGTAGGCTAGTGGTAGGTAATAAAGGCATGTCGCACTATGGTTGTGGGTTCAATTCCTGCAGCTTTGTCTGACGCGACGGGTCATGCCCCAACCTGCAGGTTGTCCTTTTCCTAAAACTATAGTATTATAATATTCCAAAAATAATCTTCAGAAATGTTTTAACCTTAAACAATACTAGCCAAGGTTCAACTTAATCCATTCCAAACTATATAGTTATCCAAAATACTTCTGTCCAACTCACAGTCGAAATTTTATAAGGAAGGTAAACAAAATTAAGATCCCTTTTTCCGTGTAACAACATGTGAACACCTTCTTCATGTATTCTTTTAAAACACTGCAACATCCTGAATTACCATAAATCCTTATTGATTACATTCATGATTCCTTATTCCTTATAGAATACTAGATATACCCCTTCTATCCAAAAAATGTATACAAATCATTAATCAGTTTCAAGGAAGTTAAGAATATCCAATATAATTTATCCAAATCAATCATGTATTATTCCAAAATCACTATCTCGGTATCAGAACCATATTATGGTTTATCTTTCTCTCATCCATATATTTTCCAAAAATTTAACCTGCTGTGGAGTCAATTTTCTTGGTTCCACACAATCTCAAGTCCTTGATGAAATAATACTGCAGTACAATCCTTATATACTTCATAATTATTATAACCAGTACATCATTGATACAACACTCAAATGACAAAATTCTTTAATAACAACATAAGAACTCTAATCATTCATCCTCATATGTGGTAGTATCATAACTTGATTATTATCCAATAACATCATTTGGGGCATACTCTGATGATTTGGACATTGGTTTGCGTAGTGTCTCCACTCCTTGCAGATGAAGCATTGTACATTTGAAAACTTTTTCTTACCCTTGTAGTCACGCACTTAGTGTCCTTTTTCTCCACACTTATAACAAACTCCCATTCCCTTCAGGCAAGTCTCAAGGTGTTTCTTCCCACAGCTATAACATATTGGAAAAATCTTCTTTTCCCTCTTCCCTTTATCCATCATCCTTTTCTTCTCTTTCTTCCCTTCAAATCCATAGGACTCAGAGAATTCTTTACTTATCTTATTAACACATGATACTATTTCTTCATATGTTGATAAAACATGGGAGACTATTTCCATTCTAAATGTTGGCTTAATACCATGAATGATATGATCCTTCTTACTCTTTGGATCATACGTATTGCTGGAGTTCACAATCCTTCTACTGGGCACCATTTCTATACAATGGCATAAACTAGGTCAGTTTATGAATTAAAATACATAATTCCATACTTGTAAAACACTTAACATAAATTTAACTATTTATGGATATAATCCATAATCATAAATTTTTTTTCTTTGAGGAAGTATATACTCATAACCCTTCATAGTGGTTTTTAAAGAAAATGAGAATTATCCCAAGCATATCCCCCGGGAGTGTCGTAACCAAGAGTGCAACAAGGCCCGTTGTCATGCACCAGTTCCCATTCGAGTCTAGCTCAAAGTGGTGTTTTTGGGTTTTACCCCTAGGTACATCTATGCCAGAGTCGCCTCTACCTGATCGTATCCAGACAGTGATGTATTTCTCAGAAAACTCACAAAATCTCTATAATACCAAAATTCCAGGAAGTTATTCTATACTAATCCTCAAAGTCTATCTTTGGGATATTTGCTCTAATCAGAGTTTATCTAAATCTAGCTTCCAAGGTTAGTACTAAAATGCCTCTGATACCAACTGTAACGCCCCGACCCTAGTTACCCAGAGTCTGTGCATTACTGCATAACATTGGCATGATCACAAAAGATCAAGTCTCGAAAGACCGATTAGTTTAGTAGCCTTGGAAACACTAGATACATTCATAAATGTTACATTACATCATAAAGTGAAAAACTACAATAACATAGTCTCCATTTTACACACTCATATCCCCTTCTGACTATCCCTGCAGGTCATTCATAAAATACTTCTTCACATCCTGGAAAATATTAAAACATTGAAAGGGGTGAGATCAGATGCTCAGTAAGGATAACAATATAGCGAAAGCTTTCATAAATAAACATAAACATTTAAGGCAATGTATAACTAAAACAAAAGCCTTTTAAACTTGAACTTCAACATAATATGGAAAAAGTAAAATGTGATAATGTCATTTACTTCTTCACATGGATATTCTACTGGTCGAATAATCACATGCAATATCAATAACCACTTTCATAATGATGGAATGCATAATGCCAGACTATCATAACCACGTAGCCAAGGCCTCGTGCCAAGACTAAAAATAAGATTTTGTCAAGGCTTCGTGCCAAGACACTAGTTTGTCTCATGAGACCTGCCGATGCATCGAGAAGCTATAGCGGGCTCCACCCGTCACTTATTAAGTCCAATGCATTCCTCATATGAACAGGTTTAAACATATCATAAACCATAACATAATCGTATAATATAAAACATGAATAAAGGAAACATAACATTTCCAAATTTCAATCACAAGATATCAATACAACACATTGATATATTAAAACATTATCAAAACCATTTTTGATACCAAAATAAATGAAAGTTAAAACTTGGTTTTTATTTTTCATTTAAAAAAAGTTATGGCTTGTAGGGGAAGCCGAAACTCAAATAATGGTCACGACGGCGGAGAAGTCATTATCGCCGCATACATACGACAAGAAAAACATTCCTTTTTTTCATTTAGTAAAACGCTTCGTATAAAAATATTCCTTTTGAATAAACGTAAAAGTCAAAGGGGTTTATACACTGTATAAAAGAAATTTGGGTATAAAACAAAATATGCCTCAATGAATGGAGATTGAGACGAAGTCCCTTAAAAAGATCATTTTTCAATAAAATATATCTATTATGAGTATTCAATATATGTACACATAAAGAAATTATAAATACAAGATAGGACATAATAACATCATGACATAATTTGAAAGTAGGAGATTAACCCAAAGAATGGAAATTGGGTTAAGAAATTCCCTTACCTCGTGTCCGACTTGACTTGATCGTTCTTTAATCTCCTGAATAATAGAGTTAATTTCTATTTTCTTAAGAACCTTTTTAATGTTCATCAATCCTTTTATATCACTTATTACCATGTTATGAACATTATGTAATTATTTAAGTTAATAACGGTCATTTTGTCGATCTTTGGTACTTGAGTAAAAAATAAACTTATTATAATTACAAGTTGTTCATGTGGTGAAATATCCATTATATCCCAAATTATATTCATGATGTAGATATCATATATATCATATATATCCAGTATATACATTCATTCATAATATTACGTAACATTTAGAGGTAATAAATGAAATGCACCGTTCATGGAGACGGTAAGCCGTACGTACGCATGAACGCTACTTTCATTTCTATTTCATATTTAATGGAATGAAATAATAATGATATAAAGGTAAATTATAATTCCAGTATAATATCATATATAATATCATTTACTCTATCCTTTATACATCCCACATATGTCATTAACAATTCAAATCACTTTAGGGGGGCGGTAGTCCGCACTTCCTAAAATGAAATTATCGCGTTTACCCATAATGGAAACCATAAAGGTATGCCATAAATAAAAAATACATAATATTAAGTAAAACATAAACATATTATATATCATATATAAATATAGTGACATCTTAATGGCCACCTTTTAAGGTGTTATATGAGTGTTGAACAATCATCGTTTCGTGAGGCAGAAATTCGCCATCCACAGAAACAGTATGTTCTTTAACCATTAGATGTAGGTGTGTGTAAGTGTAGCTCGAATAATTCTTATAAAAACATCATAGTATATTGAGTATACTGGTGTTGTTAAAAAATAAATTAATAAAAAGAGTTTAGGGGGTTGGAGAAGCAAAATAAAACATAAGAACACAAGAGAAAACACTACCTTTAAAACGGTTAACTCTTTTTGATTTGAGCTCAAAGGCTTCCTTGGAAAGACTTATGCCAAAATTTAGTCTTCTAGGAGTAATATAGGGAAGTTGAGAGAGTATTTGGTCAGAGGTTGGCTGAGCCAAATGGCTTGGAAGGTGTAAATAAGGTGGTAGTGGTGGGGGCCTTTTATAAGAGGAGAGGAGGGGCACTCTTGGAAAGTAATGAAATGTTACTTTATTATATAATGAGTTTCGGATTTTAAAGGTCCCAAAATTATATATTTCAAGGATAAGGTGATAAGGTTTCGAAATATACTCATCCAATAGGATTTTGACAAGTTTAATTCTTAGATTTTACATTATCCTTCCATTTTATTAAAATCGTTAATTAATGAGGTAATCACTGCATCATCATGGTGTCATAAATAATTTAATTTATTTAATGTCAAAAAATTATAAAAAAATATCATGATGTATGAAATCTTTTTATCTTTATAATTAATATTTATAGTAAAAAATATAACTTATATAACCCCATTTAAAAATTGTTTTAGTAAAACAACTCATGTTTGCGACATTTTTATTTTAACATTAAATAAAAAGTTTTTAATGTCATTTTCCCACCAAAGTGGCTCCATGGGGTCCCCAAGTTGACCCATGGATTGTATTGGTAGACCATGACTCATACAATAGGGATAGGACAAGTGTAAAGGTCATTTCATATTATTATAACATTATCTTTACCTTAAATTACACTAATTACCTTTAATCACGATTAATTAAACTTAAAAGTTACTATTCACCAAAAAAATTATTTTAATCCCATTAAACCACATTTTACTTCCTAATGACAACCATGTATGTCGGATTTTTGAAAATCAAATCACAGAAGTGGTAATGTTTCATTTAAAGGAAAAATCAGTTTTTTAACTACCACTTAGTGGTTTCACTATTCATCAAAAATTGAAGTTTTTTAGAACAATGCCAAAATTTCACCCTAAGCTATAATTGATATCCCGAATTCAAAAATGATGTATATTTTAAAAAATTCCAAACATATAAGTTTCATTAATTAATTTTATAACTAATTCCCACTGTCACAACAAATAGCGTGTTTTTAAGAAATAATATATATCAAAAGATTGACAATTGTTTATGTCCAATTTCAAAGTGAAATTAATTCTAACGAACACCATTGGATAAAATGGTAAAAATATATTCTAATTATACTTTAAAACCACTCAATAGTATAATTTATCACTATAAAATATTTTTATTAAAAAAGTTGTTTTTAAGTATTTTTCACTATTCATAAAAAATTGAAAGTTCTCCGAAAATTACAAAAAATTCAACTTAGGATAATTTAGATATTCCGAATAAAAAAATGAAGTCCATTTTGAAATATAAAATTTATATAATTTCAAAAAGTGAGTATTACTATTCATAACTACTACTTTGATTGGTCGCGGTGTGTTAGAATCTCGAACTTGCGTACAATGCAAGCTATTGCATTATTGAAAGAAAATCATATCGTGAAAGCTTGGGGTGTTACACATGTAATGTTTCGTGGAAGGAGGATTGTGTAAAAATATCTATTTATTTTCATATATTTTTTATATGGTTTAGACACAAGAATTGAAAATGACCATTGTGGAAGAAAAAATACTTTCAGTAGATTTGAAGTGGATGAAAAAATATGGTCACATTAGAGGATTAGGTTTTGGAGTGTCTCCTTGAACATATTTTGAGATGAAAAAACCATATAAGATGATGAAATAATTTCAAACAAAATAAGATGCTTTACAAGATATTATTGTCCAGTCTGGTTTGGAAGACCAATATATGAGAAAGGATCAAAGCAGACCGACAGTGTAACAAATATCCATACATGGAGAACCAAATAACCCTACTAGCTTTGAGGCTAGTCATTCTCCTCAAACACATACCTATTCTTAAAGGGTTCCTTGTTCATGCCTTTGTCAATTTTTGATGTTCTTCAAAGGATGACTCTTCTTGTGCTTAAGGTATTCCCCTTTTCCATTCGTTAGACTCTGTGATGGAAAGGGGCGTAAAAAAAATCCCCCCCTCAGAGTTGGATCTAAAAAAGGAAAGAGGATTTGACTCTGAGGAAAATGAGAAACAAGAGTTCGACAGCGCGTAGGTGGTAGGTGCGCAGGTTCTGGCGCGTAGGTTTCGGCGCGCAGGGTTGCGGGATCGCCTATATATATGGGTGTTACTTCGCGCTTCTCATACCACCTTCCGAGTTTTTTAGATCTCGTCGCGCAAGTGTCTTCATCTTCTTCGATCGCTCGCTTTTTTCCTGTGTCGTGCTTCTTTAGTAATATTTTGAATTGCGCGACCACACTTGCGTGACCATACTTGCGCGACCACACTTGCACGACTATACTTGCGCGACTTAATGCCTTAACCATTTTTTTTGTTTTCTTCACAAGTACTTCATAAAAAACAGACTTATTTAAAAGTTAACTATTAGATCTTTGTGTAGATTAAATGGCTCCCAAAATAATTGGATCAGCTGATGAGTTGGCTGGAAAGAGAATTGATGATATGATGAACATTGTTGGCCATGACTATTATGATATATGCGACAGTACTCTCCCAGATTTGGCCAAGTACTTGAAGAAATATCATGTCAATTTCCCACAGAGTATTTACTTGCCTTTATATGGACATGGTCATCTACAAGGAGTCAACGTTCCAGATGCAAAGAATTATATTACTCATTCCTAGTTTCAGACTTACACCAATTTTGCTTCAACAAATGTCTCAGTTGCAGGATCATTTTTTAATGCTGGAACAGTGGAGAAGGAGTTCATAATGAATCATAGCCCTTGTGCCCCATATCTGAAACCTCACAAGCCTGAGCTGCAGCCGCATTGCTATCCCTCTATTTCGATTATCCTGTGCATTAAGAGCAACAACAATGGTGTAAACTTTCAAATTTTTCCTCCATACCATTTCCTTGCAGATATGAAAATAGAAAACCCATGGGCTGATATGTTTTCCGCTGCCGGTTGGTAGAGAGAAGACTATCATGACATTAGAACAATATCTAAAAAGAGTACTCTCCAAATGGATCTTTAATTCTAATGCTCCATTCTCAAATCCATGTATCCATCTTCCAAGTCTCTTGAACAGAAATAGAGTCACTGTTTGATCAACAAAAAATTTTCTCAAACTGCACTCAAGAACATTCTTTTACAATTGTTCCAAGAAGATCTGGTATCACTACATCTCTTATTGTATCCAGTTGAATGAATGAATTCCAGGTGGCTACTGATGAATCTTGGAATGCCGTAAATCAAATGAAAAGTTATGTTGAAAGCCTCTCGTAATTCTTGAAAAAGATAAGACACTCCAAACTGTGGATGTGCTTCTAATCTTGTGCATCAATGAAAAAGACATTTCATCTTCAATCATTTTTACCTGGATTCTCTTGCTAATTACTTATATATATATATATTACCTAATCCAATGGGCCCAGTAAGCATAGTTTTATTTTTTCTAGGATTATACAAACAACCCCACAAACTTTGCATCTTTTGTTGCTTAATATTGCCTAAATCATAAAATATGTATGTTTAGCGAGTTGGGACTTGAATTTTATTCAGAGTCCTTTTACATGTTCCCAATTTAATGAGTACCCTGTCTTTTCTTGGCAGTTTAAAGTCATGCATGTCGGACATAAAAAGGCTAATGTTTAAGGTCGAATAGCTTTGACCGAATGGATTAAAATTGACTCAATTCCTTGATATTTTGCTTGAAAACATATTACCACATTCAAGTATGGGGGAAAACATGTAAACTACGACTTAAGAAATTTTGAATCTGAGGGATGATATGAAAAAAGGGCTAAAAGTCATTAGAGGAAGTATTTCCTAAGAGTGAAGTTACCACTATTTTACAAACCCGTTAGGGGGTTGAATTATGAAGGGCCACTTAAGTTCATTGGCTGCATAGTCAAATAATAGCATCTTTTGGCTAATAGGTCCGTTATATAGACTACTTATGCAAGGCCACCTAGGGGCATGTGCTTTATGGTCAGACAAAAGAACTCTCAGAAATGTTACTTTTCTATTGCTAAAAGCCAGTGGAAGTTTATAGAGATTCAAATTTTCCAAAGCATAGAGACTACTGTATGGAGAGATGTACTTGAATATGGAGATGATATTCCCAATCAAGATTGTCAAATAATTGGATGAATTTCACTCCTATGAAGGTCTGACCCAAATGTAGGGAAGGGAAATATAAACCATAGACTTGAATACTTTCAGATCATGAAAAAGAGTATGGGAAAAATATATTAAGGATGAATGTTTTTGCGGATCCCTACATATCATCATTAAGACTAATAAGGACAAAAAAAGGTTTTATCCCCAAGAATTAAGTTACCACTATTTGAAAAAACCATGAGGGGGTTTGAATTATGCAGGTCCACTTAAAGGCATTGGATTTATAGTAAAATAATAGCATCTTTTGGATGACAGGTCCGTTATGTAGAGTACTTATGCAAGCCCGCCTAAGGGCACGCGCTGCATGGTCAGACAAAAGAATTCACGGGTATCAGACATTTTGTGATCAGAAGTCAAGAAAAGGGTTATGGTGATCTGGAAGTATTTGAGGTTAAGAGTATGACAAATGAAAATGGATATTGTCCAATGCATGAAGGAGATACATAGACCAAAGCTGACCATAATCATGTTGTGGCTGAGTCCTAAATTGAGATGCTGTACTTCACTACACATCTCATTAGGATGAGAATCAAGCCATATGTAGTTCTTAAAATATAGTTTAATTTCATGTGGGATGAGAGCGTAGGAGATCTTAGTTTAAGGTCGTAGAGTTCGGACAATAATGAGGGAGACACATTGTGTGTTTGTTATAAATCTGATGTGAATAAAGACCAGGGTTTTCATACCACATTCATGTGTTCGCAGGGGGACTTTTCAGCCAAGGGACTAAAAGTAGAGTTTGGGGTTAGGCCCAAAGACTTGAGGCTGGGTTCGAGGGATGCTCGAATGTTCCTACGTATCCCATAAGGATGGGAATCAAGCCATACATAGTTCTTGAAATACCCTCTGTACAGATTTGGTTCATACATGTGAAGGGTGAAAGGGGACTTTAATGCAATGATGGTTGGACCCAGGATTAAAGGTTTGGGCATTGCCATGTATGCACGTAGTCCTTGGAATATAACATGATTGGAGATCAATGTCAATAATGATTCCCTCTCAGGTGAGGATGTCAGAGACTATTGTAGTTTTTTGTCGTACAGGAAAAAAGTGTGAATAGTTTAAGGTCATATGCATGGACCGGTGCTGCATAGTTTAGCGTCATGTAGCTAGGACGTATTGCTATGCAGTTTAATGTCTTGAAACGAGGAGAATGGGGGACTGTATAGTTTAACGTCATATAGCAAGGACAATGATGAACCAATGTGAATATATTGGTTTTGGGAGGGGGGCTTCATGGATCAACATCGTATGAAATGGAGGTGAACTGATGTGAAGATATTGGTTTTGGGCTTGAACCTTGGGAGGTTTCCTACGTACCCAGCCTAGAAGGCAAGGATCAAAGTCTGTGTAGTTCAATTGAGAATGAATTGGTGATCGAGTTGTACTTGAGGACAACCCGAAGATGGTGTTGGGACTTACACGTGGTTAGCGACCCAGAGAGGGTGTTATGGTTGAAGCTTACTCTAAGATCATGTGAGTCATGCTCAGTGTGAGAAACAAGAGGTAACAATAACCCTAACGATGCACAGTTTAACATCATGTTGGATGACAAAGGGGACACAATTTAACATCATGTTGGATGATAGAGGGGCTATGCAGTTTAAATTATTACAGTGAGGACTATTCGTGCTGCACAGTTTAGTGTCATGTAGCAGGGAAAAAAGAGGTTTAATTGTGTTACACAAAACAATTCTTCAAGAATCTTACATTGGTTGGAGTTTTAATGAGTTATCTATCCATTGAGATTAAAGAATAAGATCCATTGGAGTAGACCTTATGTATTGAGTAAGGTCCTTCCCACTTTGGATCAAGATTTGGAGGATTCTTTCCTGGTAACATTGGAGTTCTGAGGACAAATACCAATTCTCCTTGAATGAATGAATTAAGAAAAACTTTTTTATTGAAAGCTAGTGATATTCGATTCTGATAGACTTCTAAGTGGTGCAGGATGCACAATATTTTTTCATCTAATTGTTCCAATTCATCAAATCGCTTATGAGATTGTTCATCTGTGGATGACTGATCACAAATGGCTACTCTGAGTGAAGGTAATTGAACCTCAATGGGAAAGAATGCTTCTGTTTCATATACCAATGAATATGGAGTTGATCATGTAGCAGTGCGGGTGGTGGTCCGATAAACCCATAAAGCATGAAAAAGTTTATCAGGACATGATTTCTTATCTTTATACACCATCTTTTGTAGTATGTTTGAAAGATTCTTATTGAAGGCCTCTATTTGGCCATTGGTCGCTGCATGATACTGAGATGAATGGTTGAATTTGATGTTTTATTCTTGATACAACTTTCTCACCTCGGATGAACAGAAGTTGGTGCCATTGTCTGTCAATATGGTATAAGGGACACCAAATCTGGTAATGATGTTAGACTTGACGAAGCTAACAATGATTTTATAACTAACTTCTTTTAGAGGTATCGCCTCTGCCCATTTGGAAAAGAAGTCAGTAGCAGTAAGAATATACTTAAACTGCTTGGATGTAGCCGGAGGATAAGGTCCTACTACATCCATTCCCCATGTGGAAAATGACTGATGTTATTAATATTTTCATGACTTATTATATTTCCCCATTTACTGATTTTATATGAAATGTGCATAATTTGTGTGAAATATTAATGTTTTAATATTAAGTATAATTTTTGAGCATTTTTAGAAGTAGTCCAATTGAGTCAGTTAATGTTTTAATAATAACTATCACTATACTGATCCAAATTGTGTGGTTTTTGTTTTTTAGGATTCTACTTTCAATATATAACATTTCATTAGAAGGTACCATGAGACAATTATTCCATTTGAAGGGTCATATGGTCCTCACAAACAAGACCAAAGAATCTGTGAACAAACTGGACCATCCTTAAAGATTGATTTACTGGGATCAATCCAGAAGTCCAAAAACATTAAATCTCCACCATAATTCTGGGTACACTACATGTCATCTTGGATAAAAATTTCAAGGCCCAACTCTAAAAAAAAGGGGCCCAACATATGCTTTTAAGTCCAGCCCACCATTCTGGACGAGAATTAAAATTAGTATAGTATGCATGACATATCTCATGATGTAAGCATCAAATAGATCTGAGATTTTTCAGTGTGAAAGGGGAGATATAGGCGGCCTACTTTATTTAATAAACTATTTGGATTTGAAGGCATATTCATATTCAAAAACCCTTTCACATTATGGACTTCAAAAAGACTAGATTGAAATGGACAGTTTAACTTTGTTTAATAAACCGGAAATAACTTTTGATCCGTAAGTCCAAATGACTCCAAATTTTTAGAGTAGTCTAACAACATTATTGTATACAACTTTTAAGAAGGAGATATTTGAATATTAGGCTGTCTGAATATCCAAATTGGCGATGCAAGTGGAGGGACAGATTGGGAATGAAAACAGTCCACTCCTTGGGATATAAATACTCTCCCCTTCTCTCCTTGAGAGGGGTTGGCATTTCAGAAGAGAGAAGAACATATTGGCACTACCAAGGCCTTTACAAAGGCTTGGGAGGATCTGATATACTCAAGTTTTCACTTGAGAGACCTTTCCTCCTCTCTTTGTTTTCACTTACTTTCATGTTCTTCATTTTTGTAATTTTTGTAAGTCTCTTTCTTTGTAATTCTCTTTTAATGAAAGTTACTTCTTCAATATCTCTTATTCTCATCCACCTTCTATAGTTTAATATTTATGTTTTTAAAATAGTTTAAATTCATTTGAATCCCCTTCCCTTCTTTTTCTTCCTCATTCAATCGAAAATCCGTTTTTAATTATCATCATCGTTTGTGTGTGTGTGTCGACGTACCACTCTTTTCTAATCCCTTTCTTTTTCTTCTATTATTAATTTATCATCATAATTATTATAACCAGAATATTAAACACCCAAATGTCTGAGTAAATATCTCATTGGGGTGAGTTATAATTTAGGGATTTTAAGTGATTGAGAGTATTTGCTCGATGAGTATTCGTTAATTTAACATTGTGTATGTTGGACATAATTTGTCATGGATTAATGACATATTTTGTTTAGCATGTGGTTTCCATGGATTATTGGAACTACAAATACACTACCATAAACATGTACTGATTGAGATTAAAATCCTAATTAAGTTAAGTCTTGGATTAAAGCTTTAACACTTAGGAATTCTAATCGATGTCAACTTGTGAAGTGGGTGTTAATTTAAATGAAATATAAAGCAAAGCTCAAGGATAACACAAGCTTAACTCCCTAATAATGAACTCACCCCAATCTTTATCAATTTGTTGAATCAAACATCATACATAAATTATTTCATAAGATCTGCAAACAAACCCCCCAATCAGAATACAATTAACTAAAAACAAACGACTATTTCAAAGTATCATCGCCGAGAATTCGACCCGAGTGCTGCTATACACATTAGCAGAGCACCGAAACTTTGACCGGTCGATAGGCGACAATCATCCGTGCGTTTAAAATGGTGCCATTTCCGGGGAATGGTGCTTTAATTATTCATTAGTTTCTAGTTATTGTAACAAAAAACCAAAAAAAAAACAAAATTTTAAAAAATAAATTGAAAAAAAAACACAAAGAAGAACCCGTCTTCTCATAAAAATCATAAACTGAAAAAAATACAAAGAAAACCCATCTTCCTCTTTCTTCCAAAATCTATCTGAATGCCCCGTAGCCTCCCAAACAATCCCTCAGATTTGTTTGACCCTGAAATTGAGCGAACACTTCTCCAAATTATGAGGAACATAAGAGATAATCAACTCATTCAAGAACCAGTCCTCATCCAACCAATTGAATTAGATATGGCCAATCCTAGGGAACAAACCCTTAAAGAACTTGCTGCCCCTGATATGAATTACCAACCCCTTGGTATTAAATATCCAAACATAGAGGCTGACTTAGAACTCAAATCGGGTTTGATTCATCTTCTACCTCATTTCCATGGGCTAGCCGGTGAGGATCCACATCTTCACCTTAAAGAGTTCCAAGTAGTGTGCTCTACCATGAAGCCTCAAGGGGTTTCTGAAGAACAAATCAAACTCCAAGCCTTTCCTTTCTCCCTAGCTGACTCTACCAAGTCATGGCTCTACTACCTCCCTCCTGGTTCTATAACTACATGGAATGACATGAAGCGTCTCTTTCTAGAAAAATTCTTTCCTACTTCTCGTACCGCTTCCATCCGAAAGGAAATAAGTGGTATCCGTTAATTCCCAAATGAATCACTCCATGAGTACTGGGAGAGGTTCAAAAATCTTGTTGCAACCTGCCCACACCATCAAATCCCTGACCAACTCTTGATCCAATACTTCTATGAGGGGTTACTGGCTATGGAGAGAACTCTCATTGATGCCGCAAGTGGCGGTGCTCTTGTTGATAAAACTCCTGCAGCAGCAAGAGATCTCATAAGTAACATGGCTGCAAACACACAACAATTCCATACTCGAGAACATGCTCAAGTCAAACAAGCCCAAGATAATCAATCAATTGAGCCGAACAAAATGACCGAGTGGATGAGTGAACTTACAGGTTTTGTGCGTCAACTAGCGGTGGCTACCAAAGCCCCAACCTCATCTTCTCCACAGTCACTATTCCCTAGACCTATTAAGAATTGTGGAATCTGTAGCTCCCCATCTCATCCAACTGACACATGTCCACAACTTCAAGAGGATCAATCCGATTCATCTGGACCAATGGAGTTCAATGCAGCATATGCTCAGCGGAACACCAACCCTCAACAATCAGGTCAGTTTGTTAGAAACTTCAACCAACCTCACTCTGAGCCTTTCTCTTCTTCCTATAACCAAGGCCTTAGGTATGGTAATCCCATATATCACCCCCCTCAATTCCCTCCTCAAAACCCAAACCAATTCCAATATGGTCAAGGTGGTGGTAACTTCCATCAACCTTATCCTTTTGTTCCTAAACCTCAAAGGAACAATCCTCCTCCTGAATTCCACTATCCGAATGAGCCTTCCCAATTCCCAACCCAATACAATCGCTTTCCCAAGAACCAAAATCAAGGTAATCCCAATCTGGGACAAGCCTCTTCTTCCAAGCAACCATGGGAAAGTGCAGTGGAATATCTTGCCTCCTTCACCCGTTCTAGCCTTAAAAATATTGAAACTCAAATAGGTCAACTTGCATCCCACCTGAGCCAGCAACAACAATCAAATTCTTCCCAACTCCCAGCTTAACCATTACCCAACCCCAAGGGTAATGTAAGTGAAATTGCACTTAGATCGGGAAAGCACATTGCTATGCCTCAAGATAATTCCTCTATCCCTCCTTTGAATGTTTACCTAGAAAATGAAAAGAAAAAGAAAATTGAAAAGGAATCTGAATCCATTCCCTCACCTCCTTCCATTGCACTTAGGAATCCAATTCCTTTTCCTCAAGCCGTTTCTAAACCAAGGAAGTCCTTTGAACCTGATCCTGAAATGCTCGACATGTTTAGACGTGTTGAAGTCAACATTCCCCTCTTAGATGCCATAAAAAAAATTCCTAAGTATGCCAAGTTTCTTAAGGAATTGTGCACCCACAAGAGGCAACTTAGGACCTTTGAAAATGTTTCAACCCAGCATTCCATACCCATTAAGTGCAAAGATCCAGGTACCTTTACAGTCCCATGCCAAATTGGAAGTTCCAACTTTGATGATGCACTCATAGATCTAGGAGCCTCAATTAATGTCATGCCCAAATCTATCTTCTCCAACCTTGGTCTAGGTCCCTTGCACCCAACAGGTGTTGTCATTCAGTTATCCAATCGAAGCACAACCAGTCCTGAGGGAATAATTGAGGATGTCCTTGTTTGAGTAAATGATCTTATCTTCCCAGCTGACTTCTATGTCCTTGACATGGAAGGTGAGACAACTTCTTGCAAATCTCCTCTGATTCTAGGAAGACCATTCCTTATGACATCTAAAACCAAAATTGATGTCCATGCTGGCATCTTATCCATGGAATTTGGAGACCAAATGGTCAAGTTCAATATTTTTCAATCCATGCGATACCCATTAGAGAATCAATCTGTATTCTCTATCCATGTTTCTGAAACTCCCTATGAGAGTGTGTTGAATCCTAATCCATCACGTTCTTCCTATTCTACTAATAGAGGAGTTTGTGAATATTTCATCCTCATTAACCAAGTGATTAATGGTGAAATTGATGTTGACATTACAAATGAAAACTCCATTGATCTAAAGGATCTTGAAAACTATTTGGAATCTCATCTCACCTCTGACCTCCAATTCTCCAACATGGATGGTAATGAGGAAAATGAACTAGAATGCTTATTTGTTGATTCAGATCAGATTATCCCACATTCATCCTTTCCTATCCATGATTCTGAAAATTCTGTTATATGTGAAGTGAACCTTGAACCAATGTGTTTATATTGTCCTGATGGTAGTGATGTTTGTGATATTTGTACCATAATTAATAAAGTGATCACTGGTGAGGTTGAAATTGACCATTATTTGGTGAACAAAATTGAAATAAAGGATATTGAAAATTTTATTCAGTCTTATGACTCCACTGATCCCCATTACTCTACATCGGTAAGTGATGAAATAAATGAGTCAAAAACAATTGGGATCTCATACTGTAGTTCTGTGTTATCTGATCCTCACAAAAATGAACCATCAGAATTGAACCATCTTCCTGAATTTCCAAGCATAGAAAACCAGAAAATTATGGATAACATCATTCCTCAGGTTGAAGACCAAAGTGAGGATAGAAATATTCTCTTTCCACCCCCATTAAATTGCAAGCACACCAACAAGGATGGAAAGAAATTATCCAATGAATCATCAGGCCTCCCAAAGAAAAAGTTTTTCTGGAAGCACACTGGAGTTGAGAAAATACGATGGCCACCATCAGACTATGGGTAGTCCACTGCAATTGTCCAGCTGTAGACAAATAAATGCAGCGCTTCTTGGGAGGCAACCCATGTTTTCTTTTACTTTTGTGAAATTTAAATTTCTTTTTAGTTTTTCATTATATGAATAATTATTTTTCTTTTTCAGGTAACATCCCACAATCTTGGATCAACATCGACTTCCATTGGATACCCAACTTCTCCAGTCAACCCACCACTAGATGGAGATGGCAACCCACCAAATCCAAACCAGGGGGCACCTCTTTCCCTTTAACTCTCTCTCTATCTCTTCCTATCTCAACCTCTTTCTTCTTCTTCCTCTATCTTTCATTTTTTTAACCATTTTATTTATCAAAACCTTTATTTTTCACTTTCTCTTTTGTGTGGGTGTATCTTTACAAAAATAAAAACCTAAAAAACAAAAAAAAAAACCAAAAAAACACAATTACTTAAAAAAATTACAAAAAAAGAGTCATGCTTACTCACCATCGAGTTTTGAAATTTTTTCCAACCATTTTGGGGAGTTAACAGACATGCTTTCATCTAAAAAATTTTGTATTTTCATCATGACTTTGGATAAAGAATTTTGTGTCAAAATTAACAAATTTTGAATGCTCAATTTTTGATTTGGAAAATGCTTTTCCCAAACCGTGAGAACAAACAATTGATTTCATGACAAGGCCACCTATGACCATATTTTCAAAATGTGTGTTTTCACCCCCATTTGTGAGTCTTGAGTTTGTGGACCTTCGAGCTGAATTTCCTGCCTTAGTGTGCATTAATATGATATAGGCATTTTCTGAACCACATGAGAATCACAATAGCCAAATATCCTCTCATTACCCTTACATTAATCCTCTTTTTGAAAGCCCATTCGAGCCTATGAAAACCTTTTCTTTGATATCCACATTACAAGCCCAATACCTTATCCCACCCAATATCAACATGGATTTTCATTGCATAAGTTTTTGAAATTTAAGTGTGGGGGGGAATGGATTTCATTTTTGGGTATCATTTCCTTACTTTCTGGTGTGTTATCATCTGCTTGAGGGCAAGTATCCATTTTAGTGTGGGGGGGAGGTTTTCATTCAGTGGGATTTGGGAATGTATTGTACAAATGATATTGAAAAGTGTTAAAAAAAATTCAAAAAAAAAATCAAAAAATAAAAATAAAAAAAATGAAACAAATGGGTTGTGTCTTGGGTAGGTCAAAAATCACTCTTCCTGAACCTTTTATCTTGTTATAACTATTACAATTAGTGTTGTGAGGAGATCAAACATGGGTTGGGATATGAGTGTGAGATCTGTCTCAAGGTCAACTTTTGAAAAAACAAAGAAAAAAAAGGAAAAAAAATAACACTTGCATTATATTCTTATATCATTGGGAGAAGTTTGGTGGTTTGTAAATATTTTATCTTCTCATTACCTTCATATTTTATTCCTCTATTGTGTCTTTCTTCACACAATCATTCCCTTGTAAATATGTGTTTTCATTTCCTTCCATGTTTTATTTCAAAAAAATGTGCATTTCTTTTTCTATGTTGGTATTTTAACCCTCTTCTTCGCTCTCTTGGACATTATATTCCTACCGTCCCATAGCCACAGAAAAAACCCTTAAAAAGACCTCTTGATTATTATTCACTTTGGATAGGGATTGTAAGCTGAGATCTCTTTTCAAACTCTAAGATTTTCACTTTTGGTTGGTGAAAGAGTGAACCTCCACAAATAAATTTTATCATCTTGAGAGGTGTGAGTTTTGAGTGTCCACATTTTCCATTTCTAAATTTGAGCATGAAAAAAATGAATTAGTTTTGGAACATTATTTCTGTAACAACTTGTGGTGGAATTCAAAATGGATGAGTGAAATAGTTAAAACCTCCCCTGATTGGAGAAAACAAAATTTTAATATCTGTTGGTGAGTAAAAATGATTTTGTCATGTTTTATATTTGTTGCACATGAGGACATTCACAAAACTAAGTGTGGGAGAGTTGATGTTATTAATATTTTCATGACTTATTATATTTCCCCATTTACTGATTTTATATGAAATGTGCATAATTTGTGTGAAATATTAATGTTTTAATATTAAGTATAATTTTTGAGCATTTTTAGAAGTAGTCCAATTGGGTTAGTTAATGTTTTAATAATAAATGTCACTTTACTGATCCAAATTGTGTGGTTCTTGTTTTTCAGGATTCTCCTTTCAATATACAACATTTCATTAGAAGGTACCATGAGCCAATTCTGCCATTTGAAGGGTCATATGGTCCTCACAAACAAGACCAAAGAATCTATGAACAAACTGGACCAGCCTTTAAGATTGATTTACTGGGCTCAATCTAGAAGTCCAAAAACATTAAATCTCCACCATAATTCGGGGTACACTACATGTAATATTGGATAAAAATTTCAAGGCCCAACTCTAAAAAAAAGGGGCCCAACATATGATTTGAAGTCCATCCCACCATTCTGGATGAGAATTAAAATCAGTATAGTATGCATGACATATATCATGATTTAAGAATCAAATAGAGCTGATATTTTTCAGTGTGAAAGAGGAGATATAGAAGGCCGACTTTGTTGAAGAAACCATTCGGATTTGAAGGCATATTCATATTCAAAAACCATTTCACATTATGGACTTTAAAAAGACTGGATTGAAATGGACAGTTTAACTTTGTTTAATAAACCGGCCATAACTTTTGATCCGTAAGTCCAAATGACTCCAAATTTTTAGAGTAGTCTAAAAAAATTATTGTATACAACTTTTAAGAAGGATATATTTGAATATTAGGCTGTCTGAATAGCCAAATTGGTGATGAAAGTGGAGGGACATATTGGGAATGCAAACAGTCCACTCCTTGGGATATAAATACTCTCCCCTTCTCTCCTTGAGAGGGGTTGGCATTTCAGAAGAGAGGAGAAAATATTGGCACGACCAAGGCCTTGCCAAAGGCTTGGGAGGATCTGAAATACTCAAGTTTTCACTTGAGAGACCTTTCCTCCTCTCTTTGTTTTCACTTAATTTCGTGTTCTTCATTTTTGTAATTTTGTAAGTCTCTTTCTTTGTAATTCTATTTTAATGCAAGTTACTTCTTCAATATCTCTTATTATCATCCAACTTCTGTAGTTTAATATTTATGTTCTTAAAATAGTTTAAATTTAGTTTAATCCCCTTCCCTTCTTTTGCTTCCCCATTCAATCGAAAATCCGTTTTTAATTATCATCATCGTTCGTGTGTGTGTGTCGACGTACCACTCTTTTCTAATCCCTTTCTTTTTCTTCTATTATTAATTTATCATCATAATTATTATAACCAGAATATTAAACACCCAAATGGATGAGTAAATATATCATTGGGGTGAGTTATAATTTAGGGATGTTAAGTGATTGAGAGTATTTTCTCGATGAGTATTCGTTAATTTAACATTGTGTATGTTGGACTTAATTTGTCATGGATTAATGAAATATTTTGTTTAGCATGTGGTTTCCATGGATTATTGGAACTAAAAATAAAATACCATAAACATGTACTGATTGAGATTAAAATCCTAATTAAGTTAAGGCTTGGATTAAAGCTTTAACACTTAGGAATTCTAATCGATGTCAACTTGTGAAGTGGGTGTTAATTTAAATGCAATATAAAGCAAAGCTCAAGGATATCACAAGATTAACTCCCTAATAATGAACTCACCCCAATATTTATCAATTTGTTGAATCAAACATCATACATAAATTATTTCATAAGCTCTGCAAACAAACCCCCCAATCAGAATACAATTAACTAAAAACAAACGACTATTTCAAAGTATCATCGCCGAGGATTCGACCCGAGTGCTGCTATACACATTAGCAGAGCACCAGAACTTTGACCGGTCGATAGGAGACAATCGGCCATGTGTTTCAATGACCATGAGTATTTATATGTATGAAGAAACTCTGGGGGTTGATGAATGAAATTGGAATATACTTGGAAAGAATTACACTTCTTAGTGAAATCAACACAATCTTATATCATTGAAGGCTAGAAGTATCCAAGCCTTTGAATTTGATCAGATAGTCTATGTCCAGACTGGTGGGCACCACAAACTCCTGCATGTACTTCACTCATGACATCCATTGTCTCTTCACCATCAATACATCTGAAGAGAATTCCATAAAAACCTCACTTTTAGAGAATTTTTTGGTGATCTGGGCTATCATAAAGAGTAAAATTGACCACATGTTGCCAGACTTGTTCTTTCCCAGCTCTATCAGGTGGGATTGTTCTATTTTAAAGGTATTCCCTGATAGGTTTCATCCATCCTGTAGTATGACCATATGGTTCAGAAATGGGACTGATTTCATTGATTTCCTCTGTTCTGATTTGAAAAAAAGGTGAAACTACACGATGATGGGCAATACCGATGATTGTTTCATCCCGATTTAGATCTTTTCGGATTGTGGCTACATTAGCCAGTGCATAAGCTTGGGAATTTTTTGATCGTGGGACATAAGAAAATGTCAGTTCCAAGAGAAATTCTGCCATTAACTCTCTGACATAATCACACAAAGGGATTAACTCTTCTTTTCTGATGGCATAATCCCCATTGATTTTTTTGATTACCAAATCTGAATCACCTTTTACTTTCAAGTGATTCACCTGTTCCTGAAGCACCAATTCCAAGCCTACGATGAGAGCTTGATATTCTGATTCATTGTTTGTACCGCCTTCCAATAATAAGAAGGAATAGGGTATCACTGCTTTTTTTGGGGAAATAAGTAAGATTCCTAACCCAAATTTGTTGAATTTAGGATCTTCCATTTTCTTCTCTGTTGGACTTCTAGAGGCGCCATCAAAGTACATTTTCCATGTTTGAGTATAATCTTGAATAGAGAGGACTTCTTCATCAGTAATTTCAATATTTAAAGATGTATCTTCTACTGAAGGGTGTTCAACAAGGAAATAATCTAGATCTTGGCCCTTTATTTCCTTTTGAGACACATACTGGATATCAAACTGCTGCAAAATAACTACCCACCTTTCCAGACGTCCTGTAAGCATTGGACGACTAAGGATAAATTTGAGCGGGTTATTGCAAGATAACAATTGGACCTCATGATTGCAAGTAGTGTCTCAATTTCTGAACTGCAAAGATTAATTCTAGGCAGCACTTTTCAATACTTGAATATCGAGTTTCTGCCTCAAGCATAGTCCTACTGAGATAGTAAAGGCTATTTTCATTCCCATCATCATTCTTTTGGTCAAGGAAAGCACCCAATGATTTCTATAAAGCTGTCTCATAGAGAATAAGTGGTCTTCCTTAAACAGGTGTCATTAATACTAGTGGAATCAAGAGATATCTCTTGATAATATCAAATTCTTCTTGACATTATTCAGTCCATTGGTAAGTGACTCCCTTCTTCATTAATTTGGTGAAGGGTAAACACTTGCCTGCCAAATTGGCAATGAAACGCCGAATATAGGACAAGTGTCCTTGAATTACTCTTAATTATTTCAAATTTTGAGGAGGTGAAATACCAAGGATTGATTTTGTCTTCTCAGGATCAACTTCAATACCATGATGGCGTACAAGAAAGCTAATAAATTTTCCAGAGGTTACCCCAAAAGCACATTTTAAGGGGTTCATCTTCAAATTGTGTTGTCGAAGTTTATTGAATATGATTTCCAGATCGACCAAGTGATCAAAACATTTTCTGGACTTAACCACCAAATCATCCACATAACATTCAAAAAATTTCCCTAAAAAGGGTTTGAAGATATGGTGTATGGCACGTTGATACGCTGCACCTACATTTTTCAGGCCAAAGGGCATTAACTGATAGCAAAACACACCTTGAGGAGCTCTAAAAGCAGTAGACTCCTCATCCTCTGGGGCCATTAATATTTGATTGTACCCAGAATAACCATCCATGAAGGAAAAAGCTTCGTAGCCAGCTGTTGCATCAATTAAGAGTTCTGTGATCAGAACTAGAAAATCATCCATGGGACAATGCTGATTAAGATCTCTGAAGTCAATGAAAACTCTAATTTGAAGATTCTTATTTTTCACAGGGAAAATATTATCCATCCATTTGGGATAATGAACTTCTCTAAAGAAGTTAGATTTGATAATTTTATCAACTTCAGCTTCAATTTTGGAGGTATAAGTTGGGTGTGTTCTTCTTGCGGCTTGCTTGAATCCTCGATGTTATTCTGGAAAACCCAAATGATGAGTGGAAACATCAGGATCAAGACCTGGAATTTCTGTATAATTCCAAGAAAATACATCTCGTTTTTTCTTTAAAAATGAAGTATACATTTCTTTCTCTTCAAGATCCATGTCCGTACTAATTAAAGTGGGGTGTGGATCTGCTTTTTGTACCCAGATTTATTTCTCTAAGTTCATCCACAATGGTAGAGATACCCTTTTCAAATGCTGGAGGAGCATCTCTGAGATCTTCCTCTTCTTCTTCAATATGTGTTACTTACTCCATTTCTACTTGCATAGTAGATAACGAAGCAGAACTTCTATGATCAGGGGAGAAGTTAAAATTTGAACATCTTAGAGAAGAGGTTTCCATTTCTGACCCTATTGATGATGAAGGGTCTTCCTGGGGTAATAGAGAGGAGATGATGGATTGAGAATCGACATCATTGTTTTCTTCTGGTATTGCTATAACTTCTTCTGACCTGGTTGGTGAAGTATAGAATTGATGGATTTCAACATATGAAATGAAGACATATCCATTTAAGCTTTCATCATTGCTTGGCCAATCAACAATTTCTCTCATGCTGTCTGGATCAATTTTCATAATTTACATTATGGAAGTTTCCATAAGAGTGTTTGGATTTGGTTCTATCCCATCAATTTGACTGATAGGAAAAACATAATATGTACTCACATGTATGAATGGATTTACTATAATCTTTTCCAAACCATATGGAGCATTAATTTTGGTGACCTTTTTTGCTGTGGATTTTTCCCTTCCCTCTATGTGATAAAATTCTTCCTCAATATATTGAGATTCACATGTTTTGAATGGGGTTTTGTCACCATACAATGTCCCGATTTGACCATTGAAACAATATTTGAGACATTGATGGTATGACAAAGGTACGACCACATGTTGATGTAGCCAAGGTCTTCCAAGAAAAATGTTGAAGGCTGTGTCCTGATGAATAACCATGAAAACTGAATTAGATACAAGGTCTCCAAACTAAATTCTGAGTGTAATTTCGCCTAGAGGTTCTTGTTCATTTTTATCATATCCTTACAACATCAAAGTAGAAAGAGATAAATCAGATTCAGTGAGGCCCAATCAACGAAGTGTAGGAATAGGGATGCGATTGACTCCTGAACCATTATCAATGAAATCTCATCAGATGTCTACATCATTGACCTTTCCAGATAAATACGAAGGTCTAATATGTCCATGTACAACATCATCTTCATCTTCATCTGTAAAAGATATCACTACATGGAATTCTGCAGGATCATTCTCTATATGGTAAACTTCAGCCTCAACAATTTCAGTTTTGAATTCTTGAGGACTTGACAAAGCCTAAATAAGTGCCTCCCAAAGATCTTTTGATAGATTCAAGGCATCAAGAATTGATAACTTGTCTGGTACTTGGGCCAAATGTTTCAAGACATCATACTTTTGGTCCAAAGGCCTGCATTTCCCATTAGGAAAATGTGGTTTTGCAGGTTCCTTGGAAGTTGATGCTTTGGCAGTAGATGCATCCCGTATCAGGGTAAGAGTTGGAAATAATCCTGGCTTCGATAGATTAGACCGACTAGGTATATCTATTTTCTAAGAGGAAGAAGGGGTAACCTCTAACCGGTCTTCCAAAATAACTGCATTAGGAATGAATATACCATGTGTGGAAGAACTTTCTTGTTCCTGTTAAGCTCGCTGAAGGACTTTTCCATGAGTTTCTGCAGCATATACAGTTCTAGTAGGGGTAGGATTGAAATAGTGGTTTCTGGAATATCCACGTCTTCCCCTATATCCTAGACCTTTGTCTATTACTTTAATTACTCTGTTATATACAAGGAACTTAGGCTCATCATAATCACAACTATCATTGGCATAAGGATCTATTAAATGAATCATGTTAACAGAACCAAAGATCAATTCTTCATCTGATGAAGATTCTACCTGATTGGCCAGTTCAGGCTGTGACGTTTGGTGGGGTGGTGACCATAGTTTTGAAGTAGATGGCATAAAATTTGCCAGAGTCAAAGGAAATTTAGGCTTTGACACGAACTCATCTTCTTCTGACTGCTCTTCTTTCTTCAAATTACACTGTTTTTTTGAATATTTTCCTTCCGATGAAGGGGGTTTTGCTGTGGCATTCATAGCAGAAGACACAATTGGTTGATTCAATTGTGTTCGTAAAATGGCATGAGTTCTGTTGATCATTTTACTAACTATCCAATCATCATATTTCTGCGCATTTTTACTTTTAACTTCATGCCACTCGCCTTCTTCCTCTGGATCAGTAGCAGTAACACATGCTACCTGGGCTGAAGAACCTTTCAGTTTCACTTGTCCATAGTCCACTATCTTTTGTAGGAGGTCTTTGAAGAAAAAACACCCCTAAATGGGATTCCCCAACATCTGATGAAATGGGCAATAGTTAGGGAGGTCTTCATCTCCTTCCTTGTTTGGCCTTTTGGGCCTTGGAAACTGAACCAGATTGTTTTCCAGAGCCGAGATGAAGTAGCATGGAACTTGTTCATTCTGGAAAGAATAAAATTTGTTCTTCAAATCTTCAAACTATTTCCGTCTTTGATCTTTTTGATCATATTGACGAGGTGGCCGTTGTTGTTGACGCTCAGGAGGTGGAGCCCTTCGATATAATGAAGGTTTTGAAGTGGAAGTAGGTACAAATGCTTGTTTAAGTGTAACTTTAGCAGTCTCTGCTTTCCCTATTATCCTTCCTGGAACTGATGGAATTACATGAGTTTTAGCCTTAGTCTTTATAAGAGAGTCCTTTATCTGCTGAGCGATTGAAGTAAGGTCTAGAAACCCTCCTGTGTATTTCATAGGGATCAATGGTGTGCATAATTCATCACACAAATTTTCCACACAGATTGACAGCAAATCTTCTTGAGAGAGTGCTAAAATTAAGGAATATGTTAATCCCTTCCAGCGAGCAATGAAATCCGAGACTCTTTCATTTTCCCTTTTCTTACAATTGGTAAGATAAAAAACTGTCATCTTTGGAAGTGTTAAGCTAAATTAAAGAAGGAATTTTTGACGGAGATCCTCCCACCCAGTAATTGACTGAGATTGCAAGCTTGTATACCAGACGAAAGCAGGTCCTTGTAATGACTTCACAAAAAACATTAGCTTAACTACTTCTTGTTGTTGAGGATTTCCCATCATAGGATCACAAAGAGAAACAAAATGTGTTAAGTTTTGTTCTAGATCTCCCGAACCATTAAAAATTGGGAATGTGGTACTCGAAAAATTTGACAGGGGAGGAATTGCATCCACCCATTCAGGGTAAGCTCTATTCTCCAGTTGAACTGGTGCACACTTCCCTTCCATAGCTTCAAATAGAGATGTTAATGACTCAATGGTAGTCATTAATTTTTGAGAAACATCTGGTTGAGCTTGGACCTGTGCAGGTGTAAGAACTGGAGTTTGGACGGGTGTGGTGACTGATACTGCCACTGATGGTAGCATTACCAGTTGTTGTTGCGTACGACCCATAGGAATAGACCTGTGAGGGTGTACTTGTAAAGGGGGATATTCTTGATCCATCCCAGTAGCTGCAACAAATTCCCTTGAGTGATTAACTCCAACATGCTTAGGAGGAAGACTACCTTGAAGTAGTTCTGCATTTAACCTTCTCAACTCCTTCATTTATTCCTCTTACTATGTAGACCTTTCCTCTAATGAGAGTGATTGACCTTCTCCATAGGTAGGGTGGAATGTAACCTGACTTTTTTCCTTTCCCCTTATTGTACGCCTTTCGGAGAGGGGGAAGTTGGTTATTTGAAGGAATACCTAGATTCTGGGTAAGCCTTTGATTTAGGGTACACACACCTTCTTCATTTTCCTCTGTGTATACAGCCTCTTGAACAAGAAATTCTTTATCTGATTCCCTTGAGTGAGCCTCACGTTCTGGGGGATCGGTGACAACAACATTGATGACATTTATCGATGCACAACACATTGCATCCCTTCTATCAGTTCTGCTGTGATACTGTCTTCTTCCATGTACTTTATGAGACATTGCCTTTTGTTTGGTTGATCCCTCAGGAACTTTTTGATGAACCGTAATTTGGAGGGAATCTCCTGATAATTTGTCTCTGCATTCCTCTTGTGGCTTCTTCCATAATCAAGAGAAGACTGACTTTCGCTGAGGAAGAGATCGAGAATTTGAAAAAGTCCCAAGTCCAGTGGACTGGGGCTGTTCCTGTTTTTCTTTCTCAACTCCTCAAATCCTTTCTGTTGATCCTGAGGGTTGAGTTAAAAGAGTTCCCAGTATGGCAAGTTGATGTGGCTCTTGAGCTGCTATATCTTAAACTTTCTTAAAAGCTCTCCTGATTTTGTAGACTTTAGTCTGAAAATTGGCCGGATGCATCATCCTACATCCACTCAAATCACCTGGCTCAGATGACCGTTGGATTATTTCTTACACTTCTATCACTTGATGATGTGCCTTCTCTAAATGAGAAGCCTATTCGATATTCTCATTTGCTTGATGCAATAGTAATTTGACAACTTGTTCTTTATATGCCTGACTTTGGGAAGAACTAGTTGAGGCCTGTTCTTGAGAAAGCATCATATTACATACAAAACCAGTTGGATGTGGCCAGCCATGGGCAATAACATTGCATGAGACCACTTTTTGCGGGCTTTGTTGGCTAGAGAGCACAATAAAATGCAATACTCCATGAACACCTCATCCCCTGATATGAATACCAGATGGGGCATTGATAATTAACTGGCTCAACCTTTTTAATGAGCCAAGGCATGAACGCTGAAGGTCTCTCTGCTGCTTTTCAACCTTTGGATGTCGGGAAACTAAGAGAGAGGCCAAGTCAATTTGGAATTGCAACCCTTATATTATCTTGACATGATTTTGATATTCATCATAAGATAATATTTTCTATTTTAAGTGATAAAGAGTTTTCTATATGTTGAGACGAATATCGTGAATACAATCTTCTGTCAACATTTTTAGAATATCATACTAAGAGTCAGCCAAAAGCCAAAACATGGCTGGTATTTCACCTTTATCCAATTGTTTTCTCATATTTAGCACTTCCTCTTTGTCATTTGATAAAGATTATTCTACCTGGTTGGACCAAAGCTGGTGCTTCTTTTTTTCTTCATCAGATTCAAAAAGATTAGTAGAGAATTCATTTGTCAAGTTAAAAGATGAATGACCCAGGGGTGGTTCGGAGAATGACCTACACCCCGGGCTATCTTCTAGTTGAGAAAGTATTTCACCTGGTAGCGGTAAGGCATCAGACATGACTGGATTCTCATTTTCAAGTGCCTCAAGATAAGAGGGCTTTCTTGTTACTGCATTGTCCATTGAATAATTTTCCAGGCAATGCAAATTACTACTGCAGAGAGGACTTTCTCAGCTAAATTAATCATTATGGGGAGGATCACCATGGTGGGTTACAACAAAAGATGAAACCTCTTTATCCTTGGTCTTCTGGCCACACAGAGGGTTTTCGTGACTCTCATCTGAAGATGATACTTCAAGATTGACTAAATTTTCATGAAGAAATACTTCATGAGGAAGTGTCTGATGAAGACCCTTAGAATTATTATTGTTACTTCCGGAATTTGGAAATGAGAGATTAGAATCTTGAGCTGTAATAGATAATTGTCTGAGAGATTCAAGAACTCCAGCATTGAGAAAGGCCTTATTGTAGATTGGCTCTTGATTTTTCAACTGTGCTAGATGAGTCTTTTTCTTGGACGCCTTCTTACTCACTTTGGAAACCACTTGTTAATGAAAGTGGTTATTATGAGCAGGTGTATGTGCCTGCTCAGGAGAAATGGTCAGGTTAGGTTTATTATCTCCATTTAAATCAGGTGTATGTGCCCGACTTGATTGTCCATATGACATGGGGGAGTATTCCCCACGAACCTCCTGGATTGGAACAGAGGTGTGTATCTGCTCCAGAGTGACATGTTGATGAGTCACTCCACTGATAGGGATAAATTTATGTTTCTTTTCCTATGATGTTGCTGTCGCTGAAATTGTTATAATATTCTTTCAGGTATCCAGAATATGGGCAGGGATTTGCTTTTGCTATTTCACCATTGTCAGAATGTGCTTGGTGACTTCAACTGCCAGAACGAGAATATACGTCCATTCCGTGTCTGGAGTAGGTGTATGTGCATTCTCCTATCCTCCTTTTACTGTCAATGGATATTGACAGTACTTATGCATAGGGGCAAAGAGTTGAGTCTTCTCCAAATTTGTTGTCGGAGCTTTCAGACTGACTTCTCTGGGTGATACCAAATGAGACTGTTGGCAGAATTGATGAACATTGACAGGTGTGTGTGCCTGCTGTGTATTCTCCATCAAGTATGGTTAACAGGTTTCCTTCAATACTGGCAGATGAGACTACTGATAGAATTGGTGATTGTAAACATGTGTATGTTCCTGCTTACAGGTGGTCACCATATTTGGTTGGCGAGCTTCTTTGGATGTAGTCAGACGAGCCTACTGACTGGCTGATGAATTATAAACAGGTGTATGTGCCTGCCTATAGTACTCAGTTGGAATTTCCTGGAGGGATTGGCGGGTTGCTTCTAGACGAGTCTGCTGGACAACAGGATTAGAACGGACGAGTGTGTGTGCCTGTTCGTTGCTTGCCATCAAGTTAGGTTGATGGACTTCTCCGAATGGGACAGAGGTAAGAACCTGCTCCCTGTTGGCTGAATTTTGCCTCTGATAGTTTTTCTTGCATGCTTGGGTCTGAGGGACCTGAGCTGAACCCCTAGAGGTGATACCCTCATCATGTTGAGGGTGCACTACCGCACGATTCTGGCGACGATTTTTGATGGGAGTCCTTGGGAAGGAATCCTATCTTCTTGAACTGAGTCCTTGAGTGACCTCTTCATTCACCTCCCTGCAATATGGGAGGGACTGGTTGTTGTATTCTAGGGATAACGACCCCAAACGGTTGGAGACGGTGGTTAGCACCGCCTGCTTCTTGATTACTGGTCGTCATTATCCAGACAACCAGGGTGAGTTGTTAACTTGGAGGTCTTTTCAGCAGCCTCCAGAGTCGGGATGGTACCGTGTTGATGGTATTCCCTCACCAAAACATTTGAAACCCAGCGTTGAAGATACTGAGTAGGTGATGTAGTCCTCATATCGTATGAGGATCCAACAGGAGTAGTGGCTGAAGCATTCACAGGTGTGAAATTTAAAGAATCCATTCTGTATTGTAGAGAGATCTTGGAAAAGAGTGCCTGTTTGATTTAGCAGACATAATCAAGATATGTCTGGCCAGACTACATCTTTTGGATGAGTGCTTATGTTATTGACTGCTTTGTTGTCCCTCATATTGAGTTTTAATAGGGGCCTAACAAATAAGTAAAACATCATTTTAACTTAGTTAAGGATTCACGTCGGGTTCACCATTTTTTGTTTCTTCTAGAAATGGGGATGACCTTGTTTGTTTAAGGTTCAAACTTTACAATTGGTTTCTAACAAGTTTATTCATAGAACCAGAAACATCCAATGATTCTATATCCATTTGGACCTACTTTCCAAAGGTAGGTGCTCATTAGTTATGGATCGATGAGGCTTAAGAATTTGCATTGGTCGAGAGGATGTGAGGTCAGGCTCATCACACCTTTTTGGCGGGAATTATTGCCTACTTCAGGACTCTTTCATAGATTTAAGTTATGTTCATGAATCCTTATTAATTCACCAAGTATGAAAATGAGTTTTCCTTTAGATTTGGCAATCAATGACTGATATGTATAGGATTTAGAGAATCTTTTATATGTATTTAAGGTTCTTCATCGATGGAGAATCATCTATATGTATTAGAGATCCTTAGTCAATGGTATCCTTCAATACATATATAGAAATATCTTGGTCATTATGATGACCATACTGGTTTTAAAGCCACTCAGTGGGGCACTTGAAGTTTATTTTCATTTAGAAACACATGGATTATATGAAAACCCTTCTTTTATTACAAACTTAAACATGATTTATTACATAAACTATTCACTTGATACAACATGGATGATTGAGAGGTCTAGTGTCTTTGGGGCTTAGGATCATTACATAACAACTTAAAACATGAAATACAACATCTTTATTGAAATATTCTTACATGACCACTACATTCCCTCATACATAGCATTGCATGGGATAACCTGAGGACATGCATAAGAAAAGGGGTGAGCTATAAAGCCCAGTAATGGAATAAACATGGAATACATGAGGATTACAACACATTTTAGACAATAGGCATATCAATAGAGAACAAGATAAACATGAATATAAAGGCATTATAAATCATGATAAACATAACATGGAAATGTGGCAACAACACTTAACATGGAATTAGCATGAGCCAAGGCTCATTGCACATGGAGCATGAGTAAATCCTCATTGCACATGAAGCTTGAGTAAACCCTCGTTTCACTTGAATTAGCATGAGTCAACACTCATTGCACATGATGTATCATGATACTATACTTTACTCAATGCATTGGAGCGCTATAAGGGCGCACCCTTCTTAAACATTTCATTTCATGCATAAGTGTGACACATGGATCATAAAACATGGATTCATAAAACATAATCATTTATTACATGAAAAAGGAATGTGGAATGAAACTTTATAATCAATAAGTAAATGTGAATGAAGGTGAATACCCTTGATGGAGAAATGGGAATGGTATTCACTACACAATGGCATTGGCTTAGAAAATCGGTGCAATTTCGGTAGCGTAACGGCGTGATATAAAAATTCATAAAAATGGTTGATGAGAGAGAAAGGGGTGTCTTATCATATCTACATGAAATAGACAGTAAGGGGGTGGGGTCATATAGATACATGTCCCAACAATTGTAATGGAATTTAGATTCATGATACAAAAGTATTGCTTGAATGTAAATAAGGAGAGAGAAGTTCCTTTCAGAATTTCAGCATAGTAACGGGTGTACATGGGAGGCATTTAATGAGAGAGAAAGAGGTCTCCCATCATTCAAAAAATAAGAGGGAAGTATGGGGGAGGTGCGAAACCATACCCCATCATTTATAATTGAAATTAAAAGGGCATAACAATATTAGGAAAATTGGACAAAAAGGTGAAAGGAAGAATAACCCTTACTTGGAAGTGTGCTTCCAAAGGCTTGAGAGAGGCTTGAGAGAGGCTTATTGGGAGCTTGGGGCACCTTGGGAGGATTCTAGAGAGAGTAGGTCTGAGGTTGGATGAACTCCAAAGGCTTTCAGTGAGGAGGAAGAGGGATCTTGTGTGGGTTTATATAGGAAAGGTGAGTGAATTCTTTATTATTTAGGTTTGGGACCCCTTATATTAAACTAATCCAAACCACAAATCAGATCATGGTTTTTGCCCATAGTTTTTGGAAAAGGGGAGATAAAAACAATATTTTATAAGGCCAAAGTCCGAACTTCTTAAAATAACGGGGTTGGTTATGTGGAGGTGAGTCACACTCCCATGGAAAATAATTTAAAAAGACAAGATGTTTAATAAGCCTTGAGGGGTCCATTAATGCTTTGTAAAATAAGTCAAAAAAACCCAAAATCACATTATTTTAATGGTAAAACATATATTGGCCAAATATAAAGCTTATAGTATTTTATTACATCACTATTGGGTCATTATGATGTCATAAAACACATTATATATTTGAACGATATTTAATTTTTACCCAAAAATTTAACTGTCTCAGAAAATTATGAAAAATTTACCATTGGATAATTTCAACGTCCTGATTCCAGAAATAACATTTATTTTATCCAAATAATTTTCTAAATATTTTAATTTTCACTTTTAAAATAAAAACCAACATTTATCGAAAATTCACGGGTTTTGAGAAAAATGTCTTTCAAACCTTAATAAAAATTACAATTGCATTCATAAAATTATAAGATCATTTATATTTAATAAAAATTAATTTTATAATAATAATAATATTTTATTAAAATATTATTTAATTCAAAAATCCCTTAATTTAATAAAATATAATTCTTAATTAAATAATAACTAAAAACACTATTTGTACTTTAAAAACTATTTACAATGTATCAATAATAAACAAGAAAGTATATTCATTATTATATACAAAAATAATTTACATGAACATAGTACTAGAGATTTGTTACATAACCCCTTAAAACAGCCACATAAGACCTAAGGGTAAGGTGTGTGATGGTGACAGACTCTTGGGGTGGCTCAGATAATATCACTTGAGTGGTAATCTCTATCAACTTCCACTTTTCCTGTAGACGGTCCCATTCGAGATTGACATGATGAAGCTCAGCTTGGGCTTGGTCAAGAGAGAAGCCCAAAGACGCCACCTCTTTTCCGAGCTCTGACAAATGGGCTTCGTATGGAGCAATTATACTGGATGAGTCCATCGCTTCCTTTGTCTGAGTAAATTGGGTTTGTTAAATCCTTATATTTATACTAATCATGTGATCACTATTTAATGAATATAAAAGTAATGGTCACAATTCTTAACACAAATCCAAAGAAATTTACATTTTATATAAACATTTTACATAAAGAGACATTTAATTAGATCAAGAGGTATTTACATTAATGAAACTTTGGGTCGTTACAATATTCCCCCCTTAAGAAATTTCACCCTCAAAATTTCCTTTTCCCACACTAAAACAGATGTGGGTAACTCAGCTTCATCATTTCCTTCGATTCCCAAGTCGCTTCTTCAAACTTGTGGTTTCGCCACAACACCTTGACAAGGGGCATTGTCTTATTTCATAGAACTTTTTCTCTACGATATAAGATCTTCACTGGTTGCTCCTCATAAGAAAGATCATCCTCTAACTGTACCACCTCATAAGAGAGTACATGCGAAGGGTCCGGTATGTACTTACTCAAGATGGATACATGAAAGACATCATGTACTTTGGCCATGGTAGGTGGAAGTGCTAGTCGATAGGCCACAGCCCCGACACGATCAAGAATATCGAAGGGGCCGATGTACCTTGGACTTAGCTTCCCTTTCTTTCCATACCTCATGACCTTCTTCCACGGAGATATGCGTAGAAAAACCATGTCTCCATCTTTAAACTCAAGGTCTCGTCGACTATTATCTGCATAACTCTTCTGTCGACTCTGGAATTCCTTGATATGCTGCTGAATGGTTTTCACCTTCTCCACCATTTTCTCGACCATTTTTGGTCCAACCAGCTTACGTTCACCGACCTCATCCCAACATGCCGGTGTTCTACACCTTTTCCCATACAGGGATTCATATGGTGCCATTTGGATGCTCGAGTAGAAACTGTTATTATAAGAGAAATCAACCAGAGGAAAATTTTGATCCTATCCTCCTTTAAATTCCATTGACCACGTTCTCAACATGTCCTCAAATGTTTGGATAGTCCGCTCGTATTGGCCATTAGTTTGAGGATGATAGGCCGTACTGAAGTTCAGTTCAGTATTCAGAGCATGTTGAAGACTCTTCTAAAACTTAAAGGTGAATCTTGGATCTCGTTCAGACACAATAGATAGTGGTACTCCATGCAAAATTACCACTTCCCTGATATATATCCGTGCCAGTTGATCCAATGATAAATCCTCCCGAATAGAAATGAAGTGTGCAATCTTTGTAAGACGATCCACAACAACCCAGATTGCATTGTTGCCTTTGGATGTCCTCGGAAGTCCGGTGACAAATTCCATGGTGATGTTCTCCCATTTCCACTCTGGTATGGGCAATGGTTGTATCATCCCCTTAGGCTTCTACCTCTCTACCTTAACTTGCTGGCACACCAGGCACTTTGATGTATATTCAGTGATATCCTTCTTCATATTATCCCACAAAAAGTTTTCTTGAAGATCTCAATACATCTTTGTGTTCTCTGGGTGAATAGAGAAATTTGAACTATGTGCATCATCCAAAAGTTCCTTCTTTAGCTCCAGACTTGATGGAACACATAGTCTTTTCCCAAATCGCACAATTCCTTCTTCATTAACATTAAACTCCGAGGATTTCCCTTTTTCGATAGATTCCACTTTTTCTTGAATTCCCACATCATCCTTTTGAGCATCCTTTAACCTTTCCAAAAGAGACAGTTGAGCAATAATTTGTGAAAGGATTGATGATGTTCCCTTATTTATGATTACCATTTCCATCTTAATCAAGTCTAAGAATATTGGATCCTTCTCAATTCTCATCATTTATAGAATTGCTGGGTCCTTTCTACTTAGGGAATCTTCCACCTTGTTCGCTTTCCCAGGGTGGTAATGTATTGAACAGTTATAATCCTTGATGAGATCTATCCATCTTCTCTGGCGCATATTAATCTCTTTCTGTGTGAATATATATTTAAGACTCTTGTGGTCAGTATATATTACACATTTCTCCCCATAGAGATAATGTCGCCATATTTTCAAGGCAAATATCACAGCCTCCAACTCCAGATCATGCGTTGGATAGTTTCACTCATGGATTTTCAACTGCCTTGAGACATAGGATATCACTTTATTATTCTGCATTAGCACACAACCTAAGACCTTCTTCTAAGCATCACTGAATACCACAAAAATTTTTCCACTTGTGGGTAAAGTGAGTACGAGCACAGTGATAAGCCTCCTTTTCCACTCCTTGAAGCTTCCTTCGCATTCATCACTCCAAGAAAATTTTACTCCCTTTCGATTTATCTTGGTAAGAGGGTTCGACAATCGTGAGAAATTTCTCACAAATAATCGATAATATCCAGCCAAACCCAAGAAGCTACGGATATCCGTTACCGATGTTAGCCTCGTCCATCCCTCAATTGCATCTGTTTTGGAGGGATCCACAGATATCTCATTGCTTGTGATGATATGGCCCAAGAATGAGACTTACTTTAACCAGAACTAACACTTTCTATACTTTTCATAGAGATTATCCTTGTGCAAAGTCTCTAGTACAGTTCTTAAATGATCCTCATGATCCTCCTTGGTTTTGGAGTATATTAGAATATCATCTATAAATACTACCAAAAATTTGTCTAGGTAATCTCTAAAGAATCTATTCATCAATTCCATAAAGATTTCTGGAGCATTGATGAGTCCGAAAGGCATTACTATGAATTCATAGTGCCCGTATCTTGTACAAAAAGAAGTCTTGGGGACATCTTCCTTCTTCACCATTACTTGATAGTATCCTGACCACAAATCTACCTTGGATAAGTATTGTTCTCCACGCAGCTGATCGAACAATTCATCGATCAGTGGCAGATGATACTGGTTCTTTATTGTGATTTTGTTAAGTTCACGATAATCGATGCAAAGCCGCATTGACCCATCCTTCTTCTTGACGAAGAGGACTGGTGCACCCCATGGTGAAGCACTTGGGTGTATAAACCCTTTATCCAGATTCTCCTATAGTTGTTTCTTCATCTCTTCAAGCTCAATGAAAGCCATTCTATATGGAGTCTTGGATATTGGTAGTGCCCTAGGTATAAGTTCAATTGAGAATTCAACGTCTCTTCTAGTAGGAAGACCAGACAGTTCCTCGAGAAACACTTCAGCGAATTCCCTCACAATAGGCATTTCTTTAAGGATGGTTTCTTCCTTGGACTCAATCATCTGAGCCAGATACACGTGCTCATAGGGCATTAATATCCATTCTTGAGATGATGGAGCTAAAGGAGATTCATCTTCCTCCTTACACTTGTAAAGAATCAGGGGTCGATTCTCCATATGGAGTGTGATTTCTCTCTCCCGACAATTTATGTTGGCTCTATATAAGGAAAGCCAATACATGACAAGAATTACATCAAATTCCACTAGAGGGAGTATGATGAGGTTCTCCGGGAAATTCAATCCACAGATTATGACAGGGGAGGAGTTATATTCATGGGATACAATGATTTCCACATTTTCCGTACTCACTGACATCTTCACTTCCATAAATTGTGGTGGTGCTGGGATTGTTCTACTAAACTTTTGAGATATAAAAGAATGCGTAGAACCTGAATCAAAAAGTACGTTCACTATTCTTGAATGAATAACTAGCGTACCTATAACCACTTCGTTGTCAGGGTTCACTTCGGAAAAAGTTATGGAAAAAGATCTTCCTTGCTGCCTTGTAGGTTATTGGTTGCCTCCGAAAACCTTTGAATCATGGCACTGATTTGCAAGATTCCCCGGTTCTTTGCAGTTGTAGCAATGAACAACGCGTTGTGGTTCAAACAGAGCGTTCCTATCTTTTATCGCAGCTGCAAGTATTTCTTGCCGATAGTTAATAGCTAGGTTCCCTTCTCTTCCACACCTAAAGCATTTCCTCTCCCCCTTGAGGCAATTTCCAGGGTTCTTCTTTACAAACTTTTGGAAAGTGGGGTGCTGGATCTTCTTAGCACAATTGGATTTATCCATCAGAACACCAGCATTGAAGTCCACCTTACGTTTCTTGTCCCCATGATACCCCTGTGATTCCCCGATCTCCATTTCAACCTTGAGGGCACATCAGACAATTTCCTCATAGCCGTTGAAGTCACGGATCGCTAATGCTTTCCATAGGCTAGGCTTCATCCCACCAAAGAAGCGGTCAACCTTTCATTCGAGGGTAACGACAAAGCCAGAAGCGTATCGTGCAATCCTTGTGAAGTTTTCCTCGTACGCTCCAACAGATTCTTCTTATTTTTTCTTGAGGGAAAGGAAGTCCCTTTCCATCTTAAGCCAGAGGGTGCGCGGAAAATATTTATTGAAAAACATATTCTGGAAATCCTTCCATTCCAATGCCTCGATCTCCTTCTCAGGCTTCGTATTTTTGATCAACATCCACCATTGATTATATTCACCCTCCATATGGTAAGCCACTAGTAGAACCTTCTCTTGTTCAGAACATTGAAGGATGGGGAATATATTTTTAATGGAGTTGATCCATTGTTCAACGATTGTGGGATTGGATGATCCGCTAAAAGTAGGAGGCCTTTGTCTCATGAAGCTCTCGATAGCAACTTGTTCCTTCTTAGGTGGGTTTGGACGTTCCTCTTGACCCCTATTTCTATTTAAATCTTGAGTTAGCTGAGAGAGAAGCGTGACAATGTTTTCGATTCCCGCTCCCATTGGATTGGGCATCTCATTAGTAAAGTCATCACACTGATCTTCACATCGGTTGTTAGCCCGAGTCCTCCTATTACTAGCCATTGGCTGGAATAAAAGGAAATTTAGGGGGGTAACACATAAAGGGTAATCCAAAGACAAATTTTTTTGACTTATATATAAAATTTTATTTCCTTAACTCATGAGTCTATAGGATTCAATCTAGGATTTTCATGATCTACTTTCTAACATATATTCTTAGGGGCATTTTTTTATATTCCCTTAATAAGGGTTCATACTAATCTTTTGAATTTATCAAAACATATCCCCAGGGAGTATCGTAACCAAGAGTGCAGCAAGGCCCATTGTCGTGCACCAGTTCTCATTCGCGTCTAGCTCAAATTGGTGTTTTTGGGTTTTACCCCTAGGATACATCTGTGCCAGAGCTGCCTCTACCTGCTCGTATCCAGACAGAGTTGTATTTGTTTGATAAAACACTTACTCAGTACTTACCAAAACTTAGGGATGTTTTTATTATACTTAGTCTTGTATCTAAGGCTTTACTAGGGTTTTCTAATCCTAATCACAAAAATAACTAAACCTATCCTCTGATACCAACTATGACAACCCTTCTTTTATTACAAACTTAAACATGATTTATTAAATAAACTATTCACTTGATACAACATGGATGATCGAGAGGTATAGTGTATTTGGGGCTTAGGATCATTACATAACAACTTAAAACATTAAATACAACATCTTTATTGAAAACTTCCTTTACATGACCACTACATTCCCTTGTACTTAGCATTGCATGGGATAACCTGAGGACATGCATAAGAAAATGGGTGAGCTATAAAGCCCAGTAAGGTAATAAATATGGAATACATGAGGAGTAAAATACATGTTAGACAATAGGAATATCAATAGAGCACAAGAGAAACATGAACATAAAGGCATGATAAATCATGATAAACATAACATGGAAATGTGGCAACAACACTTAACATGGAATTAGCATGAGCCAAGGCTCATTGCACATGGAGCATGAGTAAATCCTCATTGCACATGAAGCACGAGTAAAACCTCATTTCACTTGAATTAGCATGAGTCAACACTCATTTTACATGACTTATCATGATACTATACTTTACCCAATGCATTGGAGCGCTATAAGGGAACACCCTTCTTAAACATTTCATTTCATGCATAAGTGTGCCACATGGATCACAAAACATGGATTCATAAAACATAATCATTTATTCAACGAAAAAGGAATGTGGAATTAAACTTTATAATCAATAATTAAATGTGCATAAAGGTGAATACCCTTGATGGATAAATGGGCATGGTATTCACTATACAATGACATTGGCTTAGAAAATCGGTGCAATTTCGGCAGCGTAACAGCGTGATATAAGAATTCATAAAAATGGTTGATGAGAGAGAAATGAGTGTCTTATCATATCTACATGAAATGGACAGTAAGGGGGGGGGGGTCATATAGATACATGTCCCAACAATTGTAATGGAATTTAGATTCATGATACAAAAGTATTGCTTGAATGTAAATGAGGAGAGAGAAGTTCCTTTCGGAATTTCGGCATAGTAAGGGGTGTACATGGGAGGAATTTAATGAGAGAGAAAGGGGTATACCATCATTCAAACAATAATAGGGAAGTATGGGGGAGGTTCAAAATCATACCCCAATATTTATAATTGAAATTAAAAGGGCATAACAATATTAGGAAAATTGGACAAAAAGGTGAAAGGAAGAAAAAACCTTACTTGGAAGTGTGCTTCCAAAGGCTTGAGAGAGGCTTCTTGGGAGATAGGGGCACCTTGGGAGGATTCTAGAGAGAGTAGGGCAGAGTTTGGACGAACTAAAAAGGCTTTGAGTGAGGAGGAAGTGGGAGCTTGGGTGGGTTTATATAGGAAAGGTGAGTGAATTCTTTATTATTTAGGTTTGGGACCCCTTACATTAAACTAATCCAAACCACAAATCCGCTCATGGTTTTTGCCCATGGTTTTTGGAAAAGGGGAGACAAAAAAATTATTTTATAAGGCCAAAGTCTGAACTTCTTAAAATAACGGGGTTGCTTATGTGGAGGTGATTCACACTCCCATGGAAAATAATTTAAAAAGACAAGATGTTTAATAAGTCTTGATGGGTCCATTAATGCTTTGTAAAATAAGTCAAAAAAACCCAAAATCACATTATTTTAATGGTAAAACATATATTTTCCTAACATAAATCTTATAGTATTTTATTACATCACTATTGGGTCATTATGATGTCATAAAACATATTATATATTTAAACAGTATTTAATTTTTACCCAAAAATTTGACTGTCTCAGAAAATTATGAAAAATTCACCATTGGATAATTTTGACATCCTGATTCCATAAATAACATTTATTTTATCTAAATAATTTTATAAATATGTTAATTTTCACTTTTAAAATAAAAACCGACATTTATAAAAAATTCACAGGTTTTGACAAAAATGGATTTCAAACCTTAATAAAAATTACAATTGCATTCATAAAATTATAAGATCATTTATATTTAATAAAAATTAATTTTATAATAATAATAATATTTTATTAAAATATTATTTAATTCAAAAATCCCTTAATTTAATAAAATATAATTCTTAATTAAATAATAACTAAAAACACTATTTGTACTTTAAAAACTATTTACAATGTATCAATAATGACAAGAATGTATATTCATTATTATATACAAAAATAATGTACATAAACATAGTACTAGAGATTTGTTACATAACCCCTTAAAACAGCCGCATAATACCTAAGGGTAAGGTGTGCGATGGTGACAGACTCTTGGGGTGGCTCATATAACATCGCTCGAGTGGTAATCTCTATCAACTTCCATTTTTCCCATAGACGGTCCCGTTCGAGCTTGACATGATGAAGCTCAACTTGGGATTGGTCAAGAGCGAAGCCCAAAGACGCCACCTCTTTTTCAAGCTCTGAAAAATGGGCTTCTTATGGATAAATTCTACTGGATGAGTCCATCGCTTCCTTTGTCTGAGTAAATTGGGTTTGTTAAAGACTTATATTTATACTAATCATGTGATCACTGTTCAACAGCTATAAAAGTAACGGTCACAATTCTTAACATAAAACCAAATAATTTGACATTTTATATAAACATTTTACATAAAGAGACATTTAATTAGATCAAGAGGGATTTCCATTAATGAAACTTTGGGTCGTTACAGATTATTTTAGAATTGGGATCGTATCCGCAGATGGGCTACCTACGTATCCTTGTTAAAAAGGAATCATAACCCACGTAGTTTGATAAGAAGGATATAGTTTAACATAAAATGTGACTGAAAATAATTAATGAAAGATGGGCTTGAACCTTATAAAGGCTTCCTACGTACTCTACTTTTAAGGCAGAGATCAAAGTCCTCGTAGTTCGGGTAAATAAATATGAGGTTTATGCATAGTTAATGACCCAAAAAGAGATGTCTTGATTAATTTTATACTCTAAGCTCACGTGAGTCATGATTGGTGTGAGAAACAAGATGTATCAATAAACTTGAAGATGGTTCCATGAAAGATGCAGTTATGAGAAATGATGTGGGGCTTACGTATGTATGACTTCCCAGGTAAATGAAGACTAGGACTTAGGAAAGAATCCCAGGAGAAGGGTCCATAAAGGTATTTGTACTTTATGGAGATTTGGAATTTTAACTCGGGACTTACTCTTAAAAAGGAACCCCAAATTAATAGGGACTTATGATTGGGTTTTATTCCTGAAAAGGAATCCCAAATCAAAAGAAATTAAGACTGGGGATTACTCCTGAAGAGGATGCCCAATGTTTAAGGAAATTATGACTGGGGCTTACTCCTGAGAAGGAGGCCCAGGTTAAAGGGTTTTGTAACTTTGGGGTTTACTCCTGAGAAGGATACCCAGGTTAAAGGGATTATGACTAGGAATTACTCCTGAAAAGGAGGCCCACGTTAAAGGGATCTTCTCATCTTAAAGGATGAGGTTATATAGGAAACCTCTAACCATGGTAACGTAAAACTTGTAAGTCACGAGGTTTTAAGAGAGGTTCTCATAGAATTACTTTCATACAAGGAATCCAACAAAGGAACCATGCCATAAATGGATTTGAAGAGGGTTTTGAAGGATATGTCTTGAAGAGGAGAGGTGGATTTGAGGAAAGGAGGTGACTAGGAAGGAGGCATGCAAGTATTGCTCTGGTACGCAAGTCCTGGTCGTGCAAGTATACTTGTGCGACATGAGTCACCTTGGGAGAAGAAGAATCCATAGGGTAGTACTTGGGCGATTCTGAAATCAAACCCTTAACATCATCCCTAAAGGCCTCTAGAAGTATGGCGCACAAGTTTACTTGAGAGGGAAATGCGGCGCGCAAGTGTCTTCATTTCCCTTAAGGGATGGACACTTAGGCGTGCAAGTATTGATGAGTTCTAATACTTAGGCCTTATTATTCCTCTTTAGAGCTTCCATTCTAGGTAAATAATTACCTTATAAGTGTTTGTAAGATGTTAGAAAAAGACTTGGGCGACCAGAGATCGAATCTGAGTTTTGGAAAATTCATCCCCAAAATGGGGGGCCCACAGGGGCTATTTATAGGCCACTGGGTACCTTGGGAGAAAAAAGGAATAGGGCGCAAAAGTGACTTATGCGACCCATATGTGGCGCGCAAGTGACTTGCGCGACCAGAAGGAAACTTGCACGACCTCTTATTAAAGGGTTCCTTGTTCATGCCTTTGTCAATTTTTGATGTTCTTCAAAGGATGACTCTTCTTATGCTTAAGGTATTCCCCTTTTCCATTCATTATACTCTGTGACAGAAAGGAGCGCCAACACCTACCTGAAGGCCAGGTACAGATCTCGATCAAGTCGTCCTTGAGGTACGTCCCATCTAAGTCCAGCTCTGAGCAGCCTCCCGTCCATCTCTCTCAGCCTCGATCACTGCTGTTTGTCATCTGCACATGACACAACAAGGTGTGGGCGAAGCCCATGTAGGGGTGAGTACAACGATACTCAGTAGGGACCTCGAGACCCCCGAAGGTCTCCCAGAATCCTCTAAGGATAAACCACAGTAGAAGTAAATAATCACAAAGTATCATCCAATACTACTTAGGTATATGCCCATACATATAACTAAGTAATCAAATACAATCCGACTCCATCTCTTGATCCCAAGAACAACCCGTTCCATGAAGGAAGAAAGATAACTCGTTGATAATAACATGAAGTCAAGACTCAAATCACACATTTATAAAACTTATGTAGAGAGATAGAGATGATTAGATGTAGCCACTGAATCATCTACTCTGTCGAACCCACATAGGATCCTGGTACAGTAATCAGAGCTGTCGAACCCACGTAGGATCCTGGAACATTAGTCGGAGATGTCGAACCCACGTAGGATCCCAGAATAGTAGTCGAAGCTGTTGAACCCACATAGTATTCTAGAACAGTAGTCAGAGCTGTCTTACCCACGTAGGATCCTGAAACAGTAATCAGTCCATGTAGGATCCCTTTATCACAAAGCAGCCAGCCACAGGGTTCCCGCACAAAGCACGCTTGATTCCGGGAGGGTTCTCTTCTCAATCCAAGTGTTGATACATCAACTTCCCTGAATTCCCAAGTTTATGTATCCAAAAGATCCTTCTTGTCATAAAGAACCCAATGCAACAGACGACACGTCAATCGGATGCCCGGTCTGAGAGTTATTGACATTTTTGTTCCGAGGGCCTGGTTTGATTTAAGTTCTATCCAACCCGGTCATACCCAAACTGCATCCAAACCTCAAGTGGGGTATACCAAAATAATCTTCTTGATTCAAGGTTTATATCGCCGCAAACGGTTCTTCAATCAGATGCCTGTAGCTCAAGTTACGGGCAAAAGAGTGGAAACATGTCAAAGCGGGTCCGGGTCTGGTCCGACCTAGTCAGACCGACCTGGCCCAACTCGGCCTGGGCCGACCCGAGTCCGGACCAGGGTCTGACCTAGTCCACAGGTCTGACCCAGCCCACGAGGGCGGCCCGGCCCGCGCTGGGCTCGCCCCACGCGAGGTCCGCAGCTGGCGGCCCATGTGGGGTCCGCCCTAGCCGTGTCTAGGGTGGAGGCTGTGCCCCCTGGAGTCCCAAACGATATATCCATTCGGGCGGTACATATCTGGAACCATGTGGTGTCGGTCAGTGTCACGTAGGACCCGCTGTTCCCAGCTGGTCGAGCGGCTAGCCGCCTCTCACGTGGCGCGGTTGCACCACGCCTCCTCCGGCGGCCGGCCCTACCATCCGCCCGTCCTTTGTTGCCATGGCCAAGGACGCGTCCCTTGCTCCTCTACGTGGTGCGTGCTGCGCCGCACCTTCCCTGGCAACCTGGCGGCCCGAGCCGCTGGTTCTCTTCACGGACGACCTCACACCGGCCGCCACTGCACCGTCGCGGCCTGCCAGCCACGACCCACTCCTCCGGCGGTGTAGTTGTGCCGCCACCGTCCATGTGTCTAGAAAGAGTGCCGACCTCCCTTCCCTTCATTCTACCAGTGATGTTCGTCGGTTTCGACTGCTAGCGAACCTTCCGTGGGTCACTGGACGATTTCTGGTGGCCCGATTCTCATTCCGGAAGTAGCTGCACACTCCTCGGGACGTCGCCTTCGATCCATGACCATCGCTGATGAAATTCGATCAACCCGGACTCAAGCCGCGATTAGCATCAAAATCCACAAAGCAAAGCAGAGGGGTCGAGCCATGTTCGTTCGGCCCGAACCCTTTGCGTTATAGTGATAGCATGCTGCTTTGAATCTTAATCCATGAAGGAAAATGAATAATGAGAAACAATTGACAATGCTCAAACCCCTACCTCAGATTCATTGATGTCAGGGAAGAAGATGAAGAAGTCGAGGACGACGTCATCGACGTTCTTCAAGGACGACACTTCCTCCCTTGTTCCGGTAAGAGATCTAAGAAGAAGAAGTTCGTCGTTGGCGGAAGTAGAGTTCTTCCTCCAAGTATTTCCTCCAAAAATAAGTTTTCTCTAGCCAAAGCACCAATTCCAGCAACTTCCAAAAGAGGGGAACAAACACGTGAATTTGAGGAGCCTCCCCCTAATCACTTCATTTAATGAAGAAGGGAGGTTGGCAAGAATTAAAGTGTGGGTTTAGTTTGGGTGGACCCCAATTTAATTCAAAAATGTTTGAATAAAATAAAATTTAAGTTTAACCAATTTTTATTTTATTCCACTTTTTCTTTATCCTCCACGAAAGGTTGGAAAACCAACTTCTGTTCACGACCAAACGTAGCTGAGGTGAAGGTCCCCCTAAGAAATCACCGGCGCTGCGAGTTCATCGGTGCCCTCAGATTTCAATTCTGAGCAACGGTTCTAAAGTTACCAAAACCCACTCTTAAGTTCACTGAACGTACTAAGAAGCTTCAGAAAAACATTTCGGGCACTCCGAGCCTCAGAATTACGTGCCGTCAGAAACTGAAAACTCAGAATAATCCCATAAAAAAAATTTACATGGATTTCTGGGTCTTTACATTCTCCTCACCTAAGGGATTTGCGTCCCCAAAAGACAAAACTCAAAAAACTAGGAAAACAAGTGGGGGTACTGAGCATGAATCTGAGCCTCCCACTCCCATGTGCTCTCCTGGAGGTTCCCATGCTGCCATTGCACACACACCAGAGGTATCGATCGCCCACAAAGGACTCTCTCCTGTCGATCCTTGAACTCCACTGGAACCTCCGAAAAAGTAGCCCCATCATCGATGTCAAGCTCGCCCCAGTCTATGATGTGAGTAGGATCATGCACGTATCTCCTAAGATGGGATACATGAAAAACGTCGTGCACCCAGTGTAACTGAGGGGGAATTTTCAGGCAGTAAGCCACCTCGCCAACTCTACTTAGGACCTGGAATGGTCCGATGAACCTTGGAGATAACTTGCCGCCCCAACCAAATCTCCGCAAACCCCATCGAGGTGAGACCCATAGGAATACGTAGTCACCATCCTCAAACTCCAGAGGTATCCGTATCCTGTCGGCATAAGACTTCTTCCTGATCTGTGCAGTTTTCATCCGCTCCTGGATGATCTTCACCTTCTTCGTGGTAACTCATACCATCTCCGGTCCCATGAGTGCTGACTCCCCTGGGACTGTCCAACACAGTGGTGATCTGCAAGGTCGTCCATACAAGGCCTCAAAAGGTGCCATCCCAATGGTGGAGTGATAACTGTTGTTGTATGAAAACTCCACCAAAGGAAAGTGGTCCTCCCAACTGCGACCGAAGTTGAGGACGCATGCACGAAGCATTTCCTCAAGAGTCTGAATGGTCCTCTTAGTCTGGACATCCGTCTGAGGATAGAAGGCGGTGCTCAAATGAAGCTGCATCCCAAAAGCTTCATGAAACCCATTCCATAGCTGGGAAGTGAAAAATGTATCTCAATCAGAGATAATCGTCAAAGGCACTCCATGAAGCCGTACAATCTCCTGCACGGAGAGGCGTCCCAAGCTCTCTACTGAACCCTATTCTCTGATCGGTAGGAAGTGGGCCGACTTGGTGAGTCGGTCAATAATCACCCAGATGGAATCATGAACCCTGGATGTATATGGGAGTCCTTTCACAAAATCCATGGATATCCCATCCCACTTCCACTCTGGGACCTCTAAAGGCTGAACCAAGCCTACTGGTACCTGGTGCTCTGCCTTCACTTGCTGACAAGTGAGACATCAGAAGGCAAACTCTGCTACTACCTTATTCATACCTAGATACCAGTGCTGTCATCAAAGGTCCTAGTACATCTTCACCACACCTGGATATACTACTAGAGGTGATGTGTGGAACTCTTTCAACACTTCCTCCTGAAGCGACGCTGGTACCATGGTACGTCCTCTGAAGAGGATGACGCGCTCCCCACCTACAGAAAACCCATTAGGTGCCTGCCCTGTGGATATCTGTGCATGTAGAGCCTTGCAGTCAGTATCCCCATGATGTGCCTCCCTGACTCTCTGAAGGAGTGGGGGTGTGACTATAAGAGACTACAAGAAAGCTGCTCCATCTCGGTCTACATAAGAAATCTACAAAGCGGCCAACTGCTCAGTCGCCTCTCCTAGCAGCTAAATAACTGATCTCCTACTGAGAGAATCTGCTACAACATTCCCCTTTATAGGAGCATAGACTATCTAGAAATCATATTCCTGGAGGAACTCAAGCCAACACCGCTGTCTCATGTTCAGGTCCTTCTGCGATAAGATATACCTGAGACTCTAGTGGTTAGAGTAGACTGTGAAATGCTCGCCCATCAAATAGTGTCACCATATCTTCAAGGAGAAGACCACTACTGCTAACTCTAGGTCATGGGTAGCGTAGTTCTTCTCATGATGTCTCAGCTAATGAGAACCATAAGCTATCACTGCCCGCTCCTGCATCAGGACGCATCCAAGCCCGGTCCCTGATGCATCGCAGTAGACCACGTACCCAATTCCCTCCTCTGGTATCCTCAAGATGGGCACACTAGTCAGCCTCTGCCTCAGCTCCTGAAAACTCCATTGGAACCTCTCTAACCACACGAAGGGTTTCCCCTTCTTCGTCAATGATGATAAGGGTTCTACAACTCTGGAGAAGTCTGGCAAAAATCTCTGATAATAACCGGCCAGACCCAGGAAACTCCATACCTCTGTCGTACTCCTGGGTGGCTCCCAAGATAGAATAGCCTCAATCTTCGCTAGATCCACAGAAACTCCAGCCTCTAAGATGACGTGTCCCAGAAAGTGAACCACTCAGATCTAGAACCGACACTTTGAGAGCTTACCATAAAGCTGGTGCTCTCGGAGTGTGTCCAGTACTATCCACAAATGACAAGCATGCTCCTCCTCAATAGTCGAGTAGATCGGAATTTCATCGATGAAGACTACCACAAAGTGATCAAGTTATGGCTGGAATATCCTGTTCATGAGTCCCATGAACACAACTGGTGAGTTGGTTACACCGAATGGAATAACCAAGAACTCGTAGTGGCCATACCGACATCTGAAAGCCGTCTTCCGAACATCCTCATCCCGTACTCTGAGCTGGTGGTAGCCCAATCAGAGGTCTATCTTCGAGAACCAACGTGCTCCCTTCATCTGATCGAAGTGGTCATAAATCCTCAGAAGTGGATACTTGTTCTTCACGGTCACCTGGTTCAGGAGCCGATAATCCACACAGAGCCTCAAACTCCCATCCACCTTCTTGGCGAACAAAATCAGGGTTGCCCATAGTGAAACACTGGGTCTGATGAACCCCTTTCCCTACAAGTCCTCTAGCTGTACTCACATCTCATGAAGCTCTGTGAGATCCATCTGATACGCTGAAATAGATATTAGTGCCATCTCGGGATACAAGTCGATGTAAAATTCTACTTCTCTGTGAGGAGGTAGTCTTGGCACCTCATCAGGAAAAACATCAGCATACTGATCCAACACAACAGGATAGCTCAGAATCTTCACACATCAACCACTCCAAGGATAAGGCTAACCAAATGATGAGTGATTGGCTGCCCTCTTCTTTGGGTAAGTTCATCCTGCGCTGCAAAGGCTCCCTTCTCGCTAGTGAAGGTAAACCTAGTCCCATCCTCACAGACACACCACACTTTCTGCCTAATGCAATCGATCTGAGCATGAACTATGGAAAACCATTCCATACCCAAGATGATGTCATAAGGACTCGACGCCGCTACTAGAAGATCCCAGCCGAAACTCTCACCTCCTAGAGTGAGATCACACTACCGGCACCAGTGTGTAATCGTTGAATCTTCTCCCGTAGAAGTATCTAACCATAAGAATCGAGCCAAAGGATCCACCGGAATCTCCAAGCTCCGCATGAGGGAAGTTGCAATAAAATAACGACTCACACCTGTGTCTATAAGTACTGCAGCTTGGGTGGAATAGAAACAGATCGTAACTCGAATCATCTCAGGAGCGCCGTGGTTATAGGCCTCAGCTTCCTGGAGCTAAGCTCGCCCCTGTTCGCCTGCTCCCTGTGGTTGGGGTGGACCTCCTGGTGGTGGTGGTGGTAGGACCTCGAAACATCATCCACCACCTGCTGCTCAGCCAACTCCTCTTCAACGTTCGCTTGCTCCCTGCGGACCACCACGGTCGAACCTCTTCCTCTACCTGGGAGGTCCCTCAACTGTCTACTGATCATCTGCACGATGGGTCAGGCAGTCACGATCTATGTGACCATGCCCTCCGCATGCGTAGCACTACCTCCTCCTCGTATGACTGGCTCTATCTCGTGTGCCCCGCACAACCGAACCTGTATCCTGAGGTCGTCCACCGGATGACCTGGTCCGCTTGGATCTCTGCGACATCTATCAGCTTCCAGCTGCAAAATACTCCGCTACGTGATGCCCTGTGGTGGGTCTCGTTGCTAGTGGCTGCTCAGCAAGAAAACTCTCCACTAAGAGGGCTCGCTCCAACACCTCCGCCTATGTACGGATGCTGAGGGAGATCATCGAAGACCTGATCTCTCACCTGAGCCCCTGCTTGAAAACTACTACAAATACGGCCTTTATCACCGCTAAAAATGGCCTTTATCAGCGCTAGAAAAAGCGCTGATAAAGCCGGCGTAGATAAGGGGGGGGGTCCCCTTTATCAGCGCTCCGAAAAGCGTTGATAAAAGTGGTCCTTTATCAGTGCTAAAAAAAAGCGCTGATAAAAGTACCCCTTTATCAGCACTTTCGTTTTAGCACTGATAAAGGACCCTTTTATCAGCGCTTTTAAAAAAGCGCTGATAAAAGTTAAAAAAAATTAAAAAAATTTAAAAAAATTTAAAAAAAATTAAAAAATACTGCCAATCGGGGGGGGGGGGGGGGGCTTTTATAGCGCTTGAACCCCCCCTTTTACAGCGCTTTTCGGCCCCTATACAGCACCCCATGCACCCCACGCACCCCCCTCCACCCTTTAACAACGCTTGCTCCAATATTCCCCATGCGCACGCACCCCTGCCTCCACCAGGATTTGAACTCGAGACCTCCCCCCTGCGTGCCTAAGCCCTTACCACTACTCTATTTTGATTTTCTTTCCAATTCATGATATCTCTCTATATATATATTTATATATTTAGTTATATTTATTCGTATAGTAATATATATTTATATTAATATATATATAGTTATATTATAATATATATATATATATAGTTATATTATAATATATATAGTAATATTAATATATATATAGTGGTATTAATATATATATATATATATATATATTTAGTTATATTAACATATATATAGTTATATTAACATATATATAGTTATATGAATATATATTTATATAGTTATATTATTATATATATAGTGATATTAATATATATATTTATGGTGATATTAATATATATATTTATAGTAATACTAATATATATATAGTTATTAGATTAATATATATATAGTTAGATTAATATATATATATATAGTTAGATTTATATATAGGTATATAAATATTCATTGTATTTTAAATAAAATGGATGTTAGTTATTATTTAGATAAAGCTAATATATTTTATATGTAAATATATTTTATTATTTATATTTATAATTAAATTTTTAGGTGTGAATATTTAAAAAATATGAATATATTGTTATATATTTGATTATAAATAGCAGTGCATTATAAAAAATGACGAAATTTTAAAGACATAATATCAATATGAATGTAATACCTTGGAATAAATTCATACCCCACCAAAAAAATCCAATAATACCCCCTTAAACGAGGGTGAAAATCCACAAAATGTTAAAAAATCAGGGTACCCCGACTAAAAACTCAGTTTTGGAGGCCTTCTGGGCCTCTTTTGGCCTCGAAAATCCCTTGACTAGGATTCCCCCGGTCACAACGACGTAGAGCTCGTCACAGGATTCAATTTTATATGCGGTAGAGCTCAAACGGACACCCGGATCAAAAGTTATGGCCGTTTGAAGTTTGAGTTGCGTTTTCAACATATTTTGGATCTTTTTTTAATTTTTTTAGTTTTGAAATTGTTATTAAATTACTATTACTCCATAATGATTAGAAAATTATTAATTAAAAATATTTTTTTCATTTTTTTAGTCTTCAAATTGTTATTAAATTACTATTACTCCATAATGATTAGCAAATTATTAATTAAAAATATTTTTTTAATTTTTTAAGAAGCCATTTTCACTAAATATCTTATATATTATGTATAATAAGTGTAAATGTACATTTATAGTTATCTAAAATAAATTTAAAAATTATATATTATATTTATATATCAATATAACTATATTTATATATTAATATATATTTTTTTAAAAAAAATTTGAAGCCGACCCTTTATCAGCACTACTAAACAAGCGCTGATAAAGGGGTGCCTTTATCAGCGTTTTTTTAGCACTGATAAAGGCACCCCCCTTTATCAGCGCTTTTTCGTTAGCACTGATAAAGGGGGGGGGGGGGGCGCTGCGAAAAACTATTTTTGTGGTAGTGTGAAGGTCTGAGCCCTGAAGAATGGGTCCCGCACTATATCTGTGGAGTAGCGTGAGAGGTCGGTGAACCTCACTGAGTACTATGCCACCATCATGATTCCCTACTACATATGAA